>JAOCPT020611286.1:0-10094 GCA_026546935.2 Palythoa grandiflora | reverse complement strand
CCCTTCTTAGCTGCATATTCAATTTCTTCGGACAACCAGACAAGTGGAACGTCATTGTCGTGTAACTTGCTCCTTGTTTTTTCGCAGGATCTTTTGCATGAACTAAAGCAGCCTAGGTGGTATTTCGCCTCTGCGGCTATTAGATCAGACGCACCAGCTAATCGAATACGTAGCTTATAGTCAAGTTTAGACATCTCTGTAATTTTCTCACTCATAGAGAACGTCAAGCGTTCCCTTGTCGAATCTTGACAGAACACGCACTTATCCCAATCAACCTGCAATAATTTTTTAAAGATATATTATAACTGGTTGTACGCAGTTACACCTGTTTTAACGCGCGCCCTCGAAACTTGAAAAAACACTAAAAATACCACTCGGTGTGGTCCAATTTCAAGTTTGAACATATTGTGGGCGTCCGGAAAGCATTATAATGCTAACAATGGCCAGTCCATAGACTACATGAACTGGCAATTATTAGCTTAAAGTAGCCTTGGAAGTGATGAAAGATCGTAATTAAAAGACAATAAAACACCAAAATCAGATATGTTAGTTTCAGCTGGATTAATAAAAATAATAATAAATGAAACTTGATGAAGACCGCTTTGTATCGTTTTATAAAGGCTGCCGCCTGTTAAGTTTGTATGTGCGAAAAATCTGCACTTTGAAAACTAGCGGCTATTATAAATGGAAGAAGGCAGCTCATTTTAATACAAGCTTCACCGGCAATATAACTGTAACTAGTGTTACTGCGGCCTTACAATGTTTCGTACATTTTCTCTCTATTTATTTTGTACTTTACTAACTTTTCGCCGTATTGACGAGGCAAGAGTGGGATGTAATACGAAAAAGCTACTATATTTATGCACCTGTACTGTTTGACTTCGAGTCGTTCGCGGGCTTCGGATCGGTGGTTCGACTTTCTCCTGACTTTTCTGCTGCTTTTTCTCCAGGCGCTGAATTTTGTTTTTACTTGTAAATAGAGAATAACAGATCGAGTGCCATACATTCGCGATGTCATTGCTGTCTATTACACCCTCAAGCCGACTGATCACCTCTCTGCTTTCTACATCTCGGAACTTGGTCCGTAATCTCATAGCATCTCGAACTACATCTCTGCTATGTTCAGATGCTGCTTTCAAAACATCTTTAGTACGCTTCTGGCAGAAAATGCAAGCTTTCAGATCGGTCTCTGAAGGTCTTTTCAATGATAATATTGGGCCCATTGGTTTGGAACTGAAATGAGCGAAACTAAAAGCAAGACTGAAAAGGATTTTTCCCACGCAAGCGAAATAAAGAGTAAACAGATAATTAATTGTAATGGAATGTACGACGAAAGTTTAATGTTTACAAAGTGGTTATATGAGCGGCAGCCGTTCAAAGTCTTTAAAAGACTTAAATGTTCAATTTTCTAAACAACGCGAGAAAACATAATCTTTGGGAATAACTGACAATGATTCTAACTTTATTTAGAATCTATATTTAAGCGATTTCAATATATAACGTATTATATGGTCACTTCCTTGTCTGTGCAGACTACAAACTCGCCATTTTTACTACATTTATAACAGATCACTCTCGCCGCGATTAAAATATAACAAAAAATGACTAATTTATATTCTTCACGGACAAGGATAGGCGATCATATAAAATGCTACTATATTAAAAATCAAAATCACTTTTAGATTCTAGATGAAGTTAGAATAGTATTTATTACCAAAGATTATGTTTTCTCGCTATGTGTGCATTGTGCGCCGTTGTTGTTGCCAAAATAAATAACAGGCGGAACGTCCCTTTGGTTTATGAAGGAGACTTTTTAGTTTATTTTATAAAATACCGACGTTTTTAAAAGAAAAAACGAAAGAACTGGAAAGAAGTTTAAAACATATTCTCAAATCTGGTTAATATCATCGTTAAAACCCCCGATAGAACTGATAAGAAAAATACCACTGAAGACGTTAAACAGTTCGTTGTTACTTCAATAAAGTTTGAATGTGTAAAACGCGGGCAAAATTATTTGAAAAAATTATTTTTGATAATTTGTGTATGATTTCACGTTATCTTATGTTTTTTGGGTCATAAATCTTATTTTTTTCAAAATTGTAAGAAATCGTACCCATTTGATAAAGAAGAGGACAATGACCTTACATTTATTAAAACACATCAAAACTGTCCATCATTATTGACGTCATTTTTACGCCAAAATCGCAAATTCAGAAGTGGCAACCAAAAAATTCGGATTCAGCGTTTACAAACTGATTTTACACAAGATGGCACTAGTCGCCAACTTTTACTAAAAAATGCCTTATGCACTTTTAAAATTCGACTTTTTGGATTTTTCGCCTAGCCTATTGTGGCTCATTTCCTTGTTGTTTCACTTATATTTTACTCATATATACTGCAGTCGCATCGTATTTTATATACTACATTAGTTTTTTTTTTTATTTCCCAGGGGGTCACAGGTTTTTGTTTTTGGATCTTCAAACCTTGTCAGGGGGGTCACGATGGGCGAGTGGTCAGTACTCGCACCTCCCAACCCTAAAACCCGGGTAAAACTCAAGGGATGCAAAGTGAACATCCCAATAAAACCGTTGACGGTATTTCAAAACAACGGTTATCAGGGTCTTTAGTTTGGTTGGCCAACTCCAAAACCATACACAACATACGTGGTCGATGCTTGCTATTTAAAAAACTAATACCGTACACAGTTTCATGACCAATACCCGATATTCAATACTCGTCTCAAAATCCTTTGCTTGCTTAAAAAACTAACATAAAAAACTTACTCTTGAAAGCCAATGGCGTATATACAATACGAGAAAAATAAAAACTTAATGTCATCTTCGAAAACCGAAACCCGCATATATATTGCTCTATATACTTAAAAATGCCATTTACATAAGCAATAAAACAAAATATTACAGTTTAATAATGAAAACTTAAAAGAAAAACCTTTTATAGTATTTACGAATCAAAAACCATTATACAAAATGATCTACTAACAAATATTGTATACGATACTGAAGAAACAAATATCGTACACAGTACGTTAAGAGAAAACATACTTTCCTAAAGGCATCACTAAAACAACAAATAAGTATATGGTATTCAAGAAACAAATACGTCATTGTTTAAAATTTTGAAACAGAACATAAATTATAAACATGATTTTTATTTTTTATGTGTTTATCTATAAATTTTTTTAACAAATTAAAAAAATCATTATATGAATAACTAAATTTACTTTTTGGAAACTGTATCTTGTTTCCAAACTGTACACAACAGTTATGAAATTTTGAAATTGAAAAATCTCTTTGTAATAGTTAATCGAATGTCTCTGAAATGCTGCGAACAGTATCTTCGTATAAATATTTTGTGTTGTTAACAGAGAAACGTGTTTATGTGTCTTTTCCCATGTGCGGTTTATAGAAACTTAAAGTGGTTTATCAAGACCCCAATACGTATGGTTCTTTTTACTCCGGTGACTCATACATTTGTCTCTATGTAAGTATCCCTCTAAGTAAGTATCCCTACATTATTTGTCTCTGATGTATAAGTACATTCTGAGTCTTTATTTTAGTATCCATACAATCTATGTCTCTGGTGTATATACCTACATTATGTGTCATTGTGTAAATATCCCTACACTGCATGCCTCTTATGCAATTATCCCTGCACTCTATTTCACTGATGTAAGTATCCCTACACCACATGTCCCTGATGTAATTATCCCTACACTCTATATCTCTAATGTAAGTATCCCTACACTATATGTCACTGATGTAAGTATCCCTACACTGCATGTCTCTGATGCAAGTACCCCTACACTCCATATCACTGATGTAAGTATCCCTACACCACATGCCTCTGATGTAAGTATCCCTAAACTCTATATCACTGATGTAAGTATCCCTACACTATATGTCACTGATGTAGGTATCCCTACACTGCATGTCTCTGATGCAAGTATCCCTACACTCTATATCACTGATGAAATTATCTATACACCACATGTCTCTGATGTAATTATCCCTACACTATGTCACTGATGTGAGTATCTTTACACTGCATGTCTCTGATGTAAGTATCCCTACACTCTATATCACTGATGTAAGTATCCCTACACCACATGTCTCTGATGTAATTATCCATACACTATGCACTGATGTAAGTATCTTTACACTGCATGTCTCTGATGTAAGTATCCCTACTTATGTCAGTATCTCTGTCACTTGTGTAAGTATGGCGCCAATTAGTCTTCTACCTTTCGCTTTTCTCTCGTTGTAGAATGAATAAACAAAACTTGTATTGCTTTGTGTTGATTCTGTTTTATTTCTCGTAGTCTTTAGTCACGCAAATAATTAACGGCCAATCACCCTGTGTCTATCTTGATGAGCTCTGCAGATTTGTTTTATGGTTTGCTTTACAGAAGTTCTGAAAAAGATTCTAATCAAAAGTAAAAGGTTTTATATCGCATTGCTAGCTGCCGACCAGATGGTCGATGTGTCGTTTCCATGCACTTTACAAAGTTCGCCCTGGCTTGTGATCAAATACAAAACAATTGTAAAAATTGGCACGTGTACTGTGTTTAAATTAAACTGACACTTGGAACTTTAAGAATTTACGCCTGCAACACCAACAACGACGGCTCAGAAAAATATGTTTCTGAATTGATCTCTACTTTTTTGTGTAAAACATTAGCGTATAAATACTGAGAACAATGTTGTTATTACGTCCTCATTGTCCCCATGCAGAACTAAAAAAAAGGTCTTTCCATGTTCTGTTTCTAGCAATAACAACTTGCAGGTGCTCGACTTGATTCATTCTAACGTGCCAAGTTTTTGTGTTGACTATTGTTCTTTGCCGTCGTCGTCGGCGCCGCTGTCTTCATCTGCAGGTGCCAACATATCAGTGCGTAAAAGCCGAGTGCACGAAGCGCGTGTGACTCGTAACCCAAGACTTCGACCTGACCTCTCTTCTATGGCCTTAGACATGGCACCTTACCGCACTTGCTACACCTCAGCTGTATAAATAAGTGCCAAATTCTCCTGGGTGCTAACTTTCGATGGATTAGTGTCCCATCAGGGGGAACTCAAAGGCAGAGCCCCGTCGACACGAAGACGCTTTTTTAACGACTAAAAAAAAGCACTAAAAAGTTCTCTGTCCCGGAACGTTTTTGCCTATCCACAGGAAAACGACCGGCCGGTCGTGTGGATCCTGGAACTTGTGAACATGAACAGTGATGATATTGTTTGCCAAAAGGAACTGGAAACAAAATTTAGCGTTTACGAAAATATGCGTTTTAATATGTCCACACAAAGACGATTAGGAAAAATTTAACAAAAACAATCACGCCTTTTTAAAAGACGATTTTCTTCCGGGCCTCTTTGTGCAGACGGGTTCTCGTTCCGCTTAACACTGCAGAATCATTGGATAAGCGCTGGCTCCTTTGATTGGCCACATGGCTCACGTACACTTTGTAATATTCTTGCAACTTATATTAATGTTTGTTGTTACAGTAGTGCGAGTTAAATCAATAAATACACTCGTCCGAAAAGTTTGGTATATGCCCCGAGCGGGAATCGAACCAATGTCTCCCTGTATTCTAGTCAGGAGTACTAACCACTACACCATCAGGGACCAACACGCTGGTAACGTAGCAGTTTCATGATTAGTTGAGTTGGTTAACGCGTGAGGATTTCTGGGTCCAGTTTTGTTCATTGGAGTGAAATGCAAGTACGGCCTAATACTACTGTAGTGTGTTTGACCTCATAGAAGGCTCAGATCAACTGAATAATACCAAATTGAGGATATATATGAAACAACAGAACGTCTCGGCCCAAGCTCATATAAACATATATTAATGGTTGTTGTTACAGTAGTACGAAATAAAACAATAAATATGTTCGTCCGAAAAAATTGGCCGCACTTGCATTTCACTCGAATGAATCAATTGGACCCAGGAATCCTCACGCACTAACCAACTCAACTAATCGTGAAACTGCTACGATGCCAGCGTGGTGGTCCCTGATGGTGTAGTGGTTAGTACTCCTGACTAGAATTCAGGGGGACGTGGGTTCGATTCCCGCTCGGGGCATTTACCAATTTATTCGGACGAGTGTATTTACTGAATGTTTCAATTGTTGATGTTAAGTGCAAAATTCTTAAATAGACCAGTTTTGAATTCTCAGTTAGTTACCGCTGACTTCCTATGACAACGGATTCATTTGTATATAGCCTTAGGCGCAACATGAAGTTATTCCTAAATGCCAATGTAGTTTTACACTATTTACAACTTTGTTAATTGTTGGAGGTGTGACTTCTCGCTCTCTCTCACTGGTATTTTTAGATACTTAAAACTGAAACGAGGCTAAGGCTGTACAAATTGAATTTGTTGTCATTATAGTCAGTGGCAACTGAGAATACGAAACTGGTTTGTTAACAGTGATAAAATAAAAATTGAAACAAAAGTCATTGTGCAAACAATCAAGAACCTGTGAAAGTGACACAGAGGTCTTTTGCAATAAGTCATAACACAGAGTTTCAGTAAAATGAAAGTGTGACTAATGCAATAATATTAATTTTACCTGGTTGTTAAAACTAGCGCTGTTTTGATTTCTAAACTGCTAAAAGATTCTGAAACAAGACAAACCAATTTGTTGGTACTTCGTTGAACTCAACTGTTTAGTTTGATAGTAAGGATTAAAAATAGGTATAGCAAATTTCACTAGAACTCTAGAATAAAGCTGATATCAAAGTAATGCAGAGCATGCATGGATCATTAGAAGATAGAGAAAAATTAAGAAATTGTAATAGAAAAACGATAATTGATTTTATTTACAGACAAGACAAGTAGAGACACGTTTGGAGTGGGACATCCATTTTTGGCTTGGTAAAGATACCTCTCAAGTAAGACGGCTGATATGTTATAAAACCAACTTCATCATTACAATCAACTAATTTATGTCTTATAAGTTACTGTTTGAAAAGAGCACAAGGTACTTGATAATAGTTAAAACTAATCGAGTCAAGTACCTCAGCCATGGGTCTATAGCTAAAATTTTGACAGTATGTTGGAGGAGGATACATCAACACAATAGACGAACAGGAGAAACAACAGAAAACTAAAGACACAAACAAACAAAACTAATAACATGGGAAAACGGCTTAGATTTTAATTTTTATCTAGATTTAATTGGAGATGAGACAAAACGTATAAACATGGTTGTGTTTCAGTTTAGATGACAAAACAGAATGATCACCATTGTATTCTCTCTGTCTTTTACAGCTAAGTGGCTCATACGATCCCCTAATGGCTAGTTCAAACACTTCTATCCACCGAGAATCAGGCTCCCAAAGTTCTGGTCCAACTCCCACTCGACCACAGAGGAGTCGGCGATCCGAGAGCAATCGTACGGAAGCACGAGAGAGGCCTGAGCCCATACAGCGAAGGTATTCCCAGGGAGACCGTACTCCCCATAAAGATCGTGTTCAAAACAGGCAAGCTGTTCTGCTAAAACCAGTTTCACATAATCCAAGAATGTGATAACTTTTGAACCAGTTGACGAAACCCTATAAAATGACCATTCATTTTGCTTGTCTTGAAGAGTAGAAATGATTGATGTTATTCATTTTAACTTTTGAACCAGTTGATGAAACCCTATAAAGTGACCATTCATTTTGCTTGTCTTGAAGAGTGGAAATGATTGATGTTATTCATTCTAACTTTTGAACCAGTTGACGAAACCCTATAAAGTGACCATTCATTTTAATTGTCTTGAAGAGTAGAAATGATTGGTGTTATTCATTCTAACTTCTGAACCAACTGATGAAACCCTATAAAGTGACCGTTCATTTTGCTTGTCTTGAAACGTAGATTCTGTGAATGTTCATCGTGTCAACAAATGCCGCAGCTCAAAATATTCTTAGAATTGGTATTTTGCTTCTGAAAAATCATTAGGGTTAACAGTTGAAAGAACTGCCATAAACGTGAAGTACATTGAAGCCAGACGTCCTGATTCATCACAATGAGCAGAGTTTGGTAAAAGTCGTTTTAAAGATTTCGCATGGATAAAACATGATAAATTGAGACTTTACGCAGGGTTCCCGCAAGTCCTTAAATGTCTTATTTTTTTATCAAGGACTTAAATTTTCCCGAGTTCATAGTTGGAGTCTCAAAAGGTCTTAAGTATTTATTTGAAAAATATTTTTTGTTTGTTACACTCAGGTTTTGAAGATTTTACTAAGATAACCTTCATGAGAGCACCAACTTTTTCAAAATTTTGTTCAAAATCTTAGAATATTCTCGGTCAGAGGATGTCTTCACTTGGGATCATTTAATTTTCTTCAGCTTCAGTTGATCATCAGTTTCTAGGACATTATTTTGTGTGTTAAGTTTCGCTGGTCTTAAATTATCTTTGATATTAAAATAGGGTATCCACGGTTCTTGAAAAGTCCTGGAATTTGGGTCGTGGTCCTTGAAAATTCTGGAATGGGCCAAAAACTTTTTTCTTTACTTCCGAAATTAATAGAAATTAGCTGTTTGTTAAAATATGTTTAATGTAACAACGTTGTAAAACAAAAGCCGCAACTCCGGAAGGCTTGATTTTTATCCAGAAATAAACCTTCTAAACCTTGTTAATAATTGTTGAACTGATTTTTGAAAAAAAAAAAAAGTGTAAAATATTGAAAGTTTTATTTGATCGAGATGGTAATGGATTTGCTTGAAAATATCCTGGAAAATCCTTGAAACGTCCTTGATTTTGACATCGGTACATAAGGGAACCGTGATTAAAAAGTCTTGAAAAGGTCGTTTCATTTATTGAGCTCTTACCTGCAGTAACCCTGTTATAGTTTGCAAACATTAACCTTTTTCCTCAACGTGTTGTTTTGTCTCATAAACTTTTGTTTTGTTCTTTTGCAGGAGTACCGGTCCGAAGAAGTAAGTTTATTTTGATAATTCATAGATGTTCAATTGGATCTTCTAGTGTAATACTGTAGATATTTGGTAAAATGTTTTGGGAGGAGAAAATTCTTAATTTAGTTTTTGTAATGGAAGTTAATTCAGAAGTAACTTTTTGCCAAAAAAATGAGTTCCGTTCCTTGTTGTAAATATTTGGTAGAAATAAGAAATTGAGCACTTTGCTTAAATATTAAGAAGTCGGAGTAATTGTGTTGGTAAGTTTATTGTTGTTAATGTTTGATAGCTGAGTTTTTTGTTTTCTTTTTGCAAAATTGGCTTTCAGTTATTGCAGGAAAACTGTGAATTACATTTGCCACAACCCTCCAACTTAGAAAAGTACAAAATGCCATCCTAGAGATGATATTGAAATGTTTTTTACGTCCAAAAGATGAGTTTGAAAGTCCTGAAGAAGATTTTGAAAGTCCTGAAGAAGATTTTGAAATAAAATCCAAATTTCAAATCTTAAGTTAAATATTTTACAATGTCACGTTGACGTGAAAAGGGTCTGTTGAACTTCAAGGGCTAATTATAATTGTATGTGGATACAGACCTACGACGCACACTCGATCCAGTGGTGCAGAGAATGCAGCCCCTCCCCCTGATAGAGGGAAAGGAGTTAGCAGGCCTGAGAGGGATCATACAGCTCACAACACAGCTCCGCTACTTGAGCGTGGAACTTCAGCCGTTGGACGTGCATCAAATCCAAACAAATCAGAAATCCCAGAGAGAATTGAAAGACAGAGAAGACCAGGCAAAACCACCAGGGTGAGTGAGTCAGTGTTGGTAAAGCTTCAAATACTTTTTGAAGTCATTTGTTTGATCAAGGCTGGAGTTTACAAGGCAAATCAAGAAACAGTGTTTGTAAATGTTTAAAGTGCTACTACAATGAAATTTTCTTCTTACGCATTTGCTAGTTTGTTCCTTAAAATAAAATCGCTCCAATTCTTATCGCTTTATTTTGAAGTGTGGTTATTTTACGTTTAAAACAACTACTTAATTGCCCGCCATTGAACCGCCATGTTCTCGCTGCCTGGTTACACATTTTCAAGGCGAGGCTACAATGTTATAACATGTGACGTCATTTTCTCAACTCGCAAAACTCCTGGACGAATTCAAACTCTCGTATTCGTCGCCA
>JAOCPT020611238.1:0-10095 GCA_026546935.2 Palythoa grandiflora | reverse complement strand
TTAAACAACTCTGCTCTGCGCTTGTAAAAAGTGAACGTCATAAATTTGATGTTTTAGTTTGTTGTCTGTTCCAGGGTCCGGCGTTTATTCGAGGGCGGCGTTTATTAATATTTTGGCTCTCAGGTGCGGCGTTTATTCGAGAGCGGCGTTTATTCGAGGAAATACGATATCTGAAATTTTGGTATTTCCATGATGGAAGCCAACCATAACCCTAAGCTTAACCTAAATATTTCTATAGCTGAAATTTTGGTACTTCCATGACGTAAGCAAACCTACCCTAACCTAAACCCTCACATCTGAAAGTTTGGTACTTCCATGATGTAAACAAACCCCAACCCTAACTATCGAACCCTCCTATCTCAGCGACGTTTTAGTACTTCCATGCTCTAGGCCAAGCCTAACCCGCCTAAGCCCAACCTTAGTGCTTTCCTGAATTTTTATCACTTCCATGTTGTATTCTAAAAGAGGGTAAAATTGTACAGGCGATTTATGCATGCCTTTCTTTCTAATCAACATGACAAAATGAGAAGCTCTGAGTATTGAAAAAGCTTTCTTTATATATTAAGCCTTTTCAGAAGATACGGAGACCAATACTTTAAATAATGTTCCTGCGTTTGTAAAAGTCGAAATTTTGCTAAAAGTGTAAAATTCCACAGTCTGGTTAATCTACACGCTTATTTTTATAAGAATAAGTAAATTCTGTTGAGGCTCATTGTTCTTAATTTTTTGGTGATTTCAGCTTCAATTTATTTTTCATTTGTTCTTATTTCTGTGAGCGGTTTTTATCAAGAAAAAACAAAAACAAACAAGGTATTGGAAAATGAAACGCGTTGCACCACACACGTATTGTACGGTAGAATTTAGAGGCGAACTACCTTCATTGTTTGTTGAGCAGTTTTTGAAGTGAATTTTTTTATGTTTTATGCTGTATTGCTACGTTTTAGCCAATTTTCTACCAAATTTTCTGGCAAATTTGATCCTCGTTGTTCTTATAAAGTTGTTCGTATAAAAAGAGCTTGTATGCTAATCTAACTTACCACGGCCAGTAATAAGTTACTGCGAAACGAAATTGCATGTATGCAGCCGTAAATTTGATCACGAAATTCACTTTGTGTTTCTTGAGTTTTAAATTTGATATTCCCTTTGCAGGTGTTGATCACGTGATTAGATACATCATAGCAACACGCAACTAGTGAGCAAGCTAACCAGTAATTTCATTTGTGGAAAGAAACAAAGCGAAGTGACGAGTGTTTGCAGAATCATCACGTTTCGGAAGTAGATTTGCGACAAGCAGCCGCCAAAATCTAGAAAAAAGTATAATCTCAACCTGTCTTATTATATCGCTTTTGATTTGGTTACGAAAAACCAGATTGATTCTTAAAAGTAACTTAGTGATACAAAACGATTCGCTGTCATCTGATTCCTAATGGACCGTTTCCGCCATCTTGGATTGAAAACGAGGTTAAACGGGCATAACAGAAAAAAGATAGGTTCACATGGAAATGCCGACTTTTCTTGGTCAACTATCCACCTAGCTGTGGCCTGGATTTTGCTGAAAAATGAGCAGTCAAGGAAGCTAAAGTCCAGCTCAAAGTTTTGATTTGACAGCCCAGCCTCGTTTTCAATCCAAGATGACGGAAGCGTCACAAAAGTCTACGAGCATTCAGCAAACAATGAAAATAGTTCGCCTTCAAGTACAGCGTTGCCATGCGTGCTGTGGTGCGAGGTGTATCGTTTTCCAATGCCTTGTTTCTACTTTTTTATTTCAATAAAAACAGCTCACGGAAATGACTCGACAAAATTTACAATTACTGGTTCTTATAAAACAGCATGTAGCCTGTTTTAATTATGCAGGTAAATCAACAAGCAAGTAAATTGAGGTTACCGTATACCTTTAAGGGTGTTTTGCGTCAATTTAAAGCCTTATTCCAAAAAGCGCCATAATTTTTCTCTGCAATTGAATATGAAAAAACGCAGACGCACTTTTTGGCACTTTTGGTCGTGAAACTGGCGGATTGATTAAATCATTAAATATCAATAATCGCTTGGACTTGTAACTTTCGAGAGGCGATTTTGTAGCTTATTTTTAGAGAATGTAAAAAATCTAAAGATTGATTTTAATTCAAAATTTTTAATATAGTTCAAAAGCCTGCTCTATTAGCTTTAATTAGATATAGGTTTTAGGTATCTACGATTTAAAACAGATACACTGTATCGTTCTGGCGCAAAACAGCCCTGAAAGTATACGGTAACCTTAATGTGGTGCTGAAGAATCTGTTATATGTCTTTGACATACTTCAAGCCAAATGCACAAAAGACGCATGTGCTAAAAGTGTTAATCACATATGTTGATGAAATTTGTATATAATAATAACGAAAAAATTTTTGTAGAACATTTATTTCTGAAATTGTACGTTCTTTTAAATCGGCCAAAAAGGCTTTGTTAAACGCTCATATTAAAACCATTCTAGTTTGGAAATAAAATACCATCGTTTTACTTCAAAAGGGTACTAGTGTTTCTCAGACAAAAAAACTTAGTAAGGAGGTGGATGAACTGTCAATAGAATTGCCTAATTAGCAAGTGACAAAATAGAGGGACACGTAATGCTTGTTTTGTTTACCTAGGCCTAGTAACCTAGGGATACCTTTTATGATTGGTAGTGTTTTACAAATACGATGTATCTCCATCTTGTAATATCCAATATAATGAACGCTATATCTCACTGATCTTGTATACGCTAGGATTTTTACATTTTAAGTTCACACTTTATGTTCTTTCATTTTAATTTCATTGGTTGTGGTTGTTCGTTTTTATTGCCATTTTCGTGATCTTGTAATGCGCGCTCCATGATTGCCTGGAAAGCGCGCAATACTGAAGTATCTTCATCATTTTTCTACCAGTCGTGAGGAGTACATTTAGGGGTTTAAAATTGTTTTTCCATCATTTAGGTATAATAATAGTTGGCAAGACGCTACCAATAAATGTCTTCTTTGCAAAATGATGATAATTATTTGAAGTTCATTTTCGCATTACAATGCCACAGGTTTTTAACACCTTGAATTAACATCTCAATCGTAACGTTACCTTGGCTTTTCTAATTGTATTAGTAATACAATCCCTTTTCAAAACAATGCTTAAATCTCTACTAAGACTATGCACTATTGGTAAGCAGCTCGCATCTTATTGTTTTTAGTTTAGATTTCATCTACTAAGACTCAATAGATTACGTCAAATAACTCCTAGTAAGAATTTCGCCAGTTTATCGAAACGTCTCTTCATTATTAACTTTTGAGTGGTCTATTGACATTTACTAGTTGTAATTATGTGAGAATCGAGTAATCAGTTATCACTCACGTTAGGATTCTAACCCGAACAAGGATATATCGATTAGTATTTCTCAGCACCTAAAATTCTGATCCGTTAAAGAGCCTATAGTCACTAAGGCATTAAAAGTTCTTTTCCTGTCTTGAAAATTAGAGGTACCTCAATACTTAAACTATCAAAGCACAAATTGAAAATGTTAATTACATACATTCATAAACTAATAGCATCATATAAAACTAAATTGCAGTTGGCAATTTTTTTTACCCTGTCAAAGTTCTAAAACGTTCTTTTGTCCCATGCACTTTTGCATGCAAATATTGGTTTTAATGAATACGATATCCATTCTTACATTTCTTGCCTGGTCACGTCCACATACCTAATCGCAGTCTTTAAAATGTTCAGCTCAAAGAAAATCAAAAAATGTCCAAACTTATTTACTTATCTGTCGCTCTTCTTTTCTAGCTAATGTAGGATATAATTCCAGTGCGATGAAATATTGAATAGAGATTAACAATAATCTGTTTATGTTTACTCTTTTATCCGTTACAGATTGGGAGCCTAATTAACAACTGCTACCAAAATTGCTATTCTTGACATCATCCGAAGGGATACTTGACAACCGCTGTCTTCAGTCTATGGTAATCAAAGCTTTTTCCCTAAAAGCTTGAAGAGGTCACACTCCAGTTTCCTTTGTTGCTTCTCAGACGTCAAGGAAGCACTTTATTTCTCTCGACAACAAAGTGTGCTAATTGAGGACCACTTTTGAACAATCGCATTGAACTACGCTAAAGATTTTAAAAACTACGTTAGAGTTTTAATCGTTCTTTGTAAGAAGGTTCTCACTGTTTACAAAACAAGAAATGACTCTGAGACATCTTCTGGATGTGTAACGTTACAAGATCTTCAAAAAATCTCGAAGAACAAAACAGTTGATTTGTTTTTTTGGAAGTTCTATCATAATTATCTCCCGAGTTAATTAGTTTGAATCATCCCAAAATCCCATTGTTGTACATAATAACCAAACAAAACTTCGAAGAAAAGGAATTGACACAGCTTAGAAGGAATCTTAAGAAAAGTTAGTCGCTATGACTTCAGCTTCTAATCATGCATCAAATTGTACCGTCGCTGCTCTGTTGAACTGTACTACGGACACCTTTTTCAATGGCACTGGAAACCAATCCAAATCTGTGATCACCTCACCAACTCGCCCAAGAGGAAAAATTTGTGATACACCTACTCAACCCGAGTTTATTGGTCAAGCAGTGTTTTTGATAATTATTCTACTGGTTACTCTTCTGGGCAATTCACTTGTCTGTACATCAGTCATTCTCTACCGCAGACTCCGCACAGTAACAAATCTTTTCGTCGTGTCACTGGCGGTTAGCGACCTACTGGTATCATTGCTTTCTCTTCCGTTTAGAATTAACCAAATGTTGAACAACTATACATGGTGCAACTCAATGGCGATGTGCCAAACCTGGTTTATCGTCGATTTTTTGAGCACAATAGCATCCGTATGGAACTTGGTTATGATTTCCATAGATCGCTTCGTTGCAATAGTCCATCCGTTTAAATACCAAACGTTCATGACAAAGAGAAATGCCTTCTTCTTGTTTGGCTTTGTGTGGCTCAATGCAACAGTGTGGGCGTTAACGAGCCTTCTTAACTGGACTCAACCCGGAATGCAAACATATTCTATTCGCTCTGCTTGTGTAAAGTATGACTCTGTGTACTACACGGCCATGTCTGCTCTACAATTTTTCCTTCCACTTCTTCTTATTATCTTCATGTACGGAAATGTTTTTCGTGTCGCCATGAATCAAGCTCGTGCTGTAGCAGCCCAGCAAACCGGAGGAAACCGTAAATCTAGAAGAAGCTCCATCAGCATAATACGAGAGATGAAAGCTGCAAAGACTTTGGCCATTGTCATCGGAGCGTTTACTGTTTGCTGGTTGCCATTTTTTGTAATTCTTCTGATCTCCGTTTGGAGTAAATTTATATACATTTTCAGTGAGACCCATCCAAATGTTTGGTGGGGAGTCTCATTTACCTTTCAGTTTGTTCTCCCAACTTTAAATTCTACCCTCAATCCGGTCATCTATGCCGTCTTCAATCGAGATTTCCGCGCGGCGTTTAAAAAGCTCCTGTCCCAAGTTTTTCGTGGGAGGATGAAATCATTTACAAATTACGATCACTCGCTTGCAACCTATACCACAGTAGTTGATTCAAACATGAAGAAACGAAATGGAAGCCAGAAGACAGCAAGATTTGAAAACTATGACGCTTCAGGTGAAACAGATCCCATCGATAATGGGGATGAATCTAGATCCCCTGTAGTAATCATCAAAAATCCTGATAGAAGAGATGGAAAAAACGCAGACAATGGACAGGCTGAGCATAAGTTCTAAAGCAACAAAATTTAAAGTAAACTATATTGAACTTGGTGTAGATTTTTCTTCCGTTCGGTAGATAAATTAAGTTTTTCTCGACATATTATGTGAAGACTTGCCGTTTACGTGTTAACCTCGTAAATAGCGCAGCGCACGTATTACGTCAAGACTCAGACAAACAAAGCAGCTATTGTAAAATCGTGTGGCGGCGAATGCAAAAATTTGAACGGACCTTATTATTTAAAATTTAAAAATAAATTCGTTTCTTATACTTAGAAGATCGCTACTTTTGCTACAGAGTTTTAGTCAAACATGCCTCTGTTTGTCTGAGTGGGGTGACAAAAAAGTTATTTTTAAAACTCGCAGGCTGCGCTATTTTTATAGGTTGATTGACTTGTCCTATTATTTTCAATTATATTAAATATAATAGATTGCACTGCTTTAACAATGCTTTCAATAACTATATCACATTTACTACTACTACTACTAACAACAATAAAAATTAAAATAATAATAATAACCATAAATATGAAATGATAATCATTATCATAATCATAAGAAGAATATAGAAAGAAGATAGATAAATAACAAGCTAATAAAAAGAATAATAATAACAAAATAATAACAAAAAAATCATAACAAATAGGTGATAAATAACAAGATGATGATGATAATAATAATAATAATTATAATAATAATAATAATGATAATAATAATAATAATAATGATAATATTAATTAGTATAGGTAATCGAATGGGGCCGAGTCCAATTTGGGAGACAAGACTAATAATAATAACGAGATAGCAATAGTAAAGATAAATAACAAAATAATAATAATAAGTATGTGTAATCGAATGTAACCAGTGAAATAAAGAAATAATTTCACGCGCGTGTTTTGAAAATCTCTGGAGCCTTTAGGGAAATTCGCTAGATTTTTGACAACTCACAAGTGAAATTAGTTTCTCGTTTCACGAGTTAACATTTAATTACATTTTAATACCACGGCAGACAAATTATGGCTTACAATTTAAAAGCACTTGCCTTTTATTGTAACTTAATCAGTATATTAAGAAACACATTGAATTTTAAAAGATTAAAACTCGCTTTAAATTTTTTTAGTTCTCACAAGTAAACCTTTTCAACCAAGCCTTGTATTTGTTCATATAATGTTGCAAAATCGGGTGAGTTGCCAGAACTCCAGGCACGATTGGCTAAGAACCGCCTTCAATAAATGAACAAACCGACAAAGCTGCCAATGCAAGTACGTTCCACTTTTTTATTGAAATCAATTAAAAGTTCGAGCAAAGTGCGAAAAAGCTCAATATATTTTAACTGAATATGTTGACAAATTGTCACTTTTGCAGTGAAGAAGGAAACCAACGAAACTCAAGTTAAAAGGGGAAAAGTTTAAAAAGTTTCAGATACCAAGAATTGTTTGCTGACTGCACTTCACTGACTTTACATCGATGGAAATGAAGAAGCATTAGCATATCCTTGGCTGATAACCAAATTACAGTTATGAAAGCAGCCTGCGTGGTCAATTACAATTCCTTTATTTGTGTTTTCCGCTGCAGTTATAAACGCAGACTTCTTCCCCGCTATCTTTTTTTAATCTGGGGACACTATTTTGAAACCGTTGCCATGGCAGTTTTGTATTTCCACATGTGAAAAGTTCTACAAATTATGAATGAAATTTGGCGTCAAGATTAAAGAGAAATTTGTTACCCATGGTATTATAACAACAATAACAATAATTCGATTTAAAAACTAACGATGAAAAGCTACGTTTCGTCATCATCACGACGATATCGTTAGGCAAACTGGCGAAAAAAAAAATACAACTAGAATATAAACATATACAAACATGCAAGCTAAATACAATCGACTAATGAACTGTAATACAATAATACAATAGCTACTAAGACAAAAGCGCACTAAGGTTTAAATCATGACTAGGCCGTCATAGAATTTGCTGAAAATATTGAGATAAAATAACAAAAGCAGTCTGGCGGGAAACACATTAACCCGTTAGTTAAATAAATACTTTAGCTTTTGCAGAGTCAGAAAAGCCTTAGTTAGAATAACAATAGCAACAACAACAATAATAATAATAAGAAGAAGAAGATAATCATAAAAAAGGAGTAGAAGAAGAAGGTAGAACAAAAATTATGTTAGCCCCAAGAACTGTATAAACAACAGACTTCGCTGTCTCCAAAACTAACATTATATATCACAATCAAAAGTATATATCTAATATTAATTGAAGGAACAAGTGATTTAGAAAAACAATGAATCGTGCAAGTATTATTTTTCAAGAGAATTTTTTGGTTTCACTGTTAACATTTTTCGTACTGATGCGACATCAGTACTGTATTAGTAACTTGATAATCAACCTTAAATATGATGTTTTTAGGGTTATCTCTTCAAGATATTCAACCCTTGTTTAACACTGTATATATATGTATAAAAGACAAATTGACTCGAAATTGCATGAGTAAAGACTTTGTAGCATGGATGTTGAAGAATAAAGTAAATCATCGTATCACAATGCTGTTATAAAGCTGCTATGAGAATTCCAAAGTCACTAAACAGTAGAAATTTAAATATAGTCTCCTTAATCCCCAGCTATAGTGTACTCAACAAAGGATACTTATGTACTTGTGCCTTTTGGTGTTACACGGAAAAATTATTCGTTAGAAAAATATTTAGTGATATTACTTTTAGGTGACGTTACTTTTAGGTGATGTTACTTTTAGGCGATAATACCGTTAGATGATATCACTTTTAGGTGATATTACCTTTAGATGATGTTACCTTAAGGTGATATTACCTTTCGGTGATATTATTTTAGGTGATATTACTTTTAGGTAATGTTACCTTTATGTGATATTACCTTTAGGTGATGTAACCTTTAGGTGATATTACCTTTAGGTGATGTAACCTTTAGGTGGTATTACTTTTAGGAAATGTTATCTTTATGTGATATTACCTTTAGGTGATATTACCTTTAGGTGATGTAACCTTTAGGTGGTATTACTTTTAGGTGATGTTACCTTTAGTCAAAGTTGCCAGAGTGGACTGGTTTGGAAACTTAGCACACTGCAAGATTACAGTGTTTCTTTGTTTCATGTTGTGTGCACGGTCACGGTTATAATCTTTTGTTGTAGGTGTGATGCTCCCTTGCTCTATTGGCCGTTTGCTCATTTACATCTCAAAGCCTTTTGTTATTTGTGCAGGTTCAACGTCATATTTCAATAGGGAAAAAGAGAACAAAAACACATAACAAAGAAAGTCATCAAGTTTTCTAACCAGTCGACTCTACTAACTATGCTTTAGTAGATGTTAGCTTTAGGTGATATTACTTCTAGGTGATGTTACCTTAAGGTGATGTTATCTTTAGGTGATATTACTTTTAGGTGATATTACCTTTAGGTGATATTACTTTTAGGTGGTGATTTTACTTTTAGATGATGTTACCTTTGGGTGATATTACTTTTAGTTGATGTTACCTTCAGATGCAATATGATGTTATCTTTAGGTGATATTACCTTTAGGTGATAATATTTTTAGGTGATATTACTTCTAGGTGATGTTACCTTAAGGCGATGTTACGTTTAGGTGATATTACCTTTAGGTAACATCACCTGAAAGTAATATCACCTAAAAGTAAGATCAGCTAAAGATAACATCACCTAAAAGTAAAATCATCTAAAGCTAACATCACCTAAACGTAATATCACCTTAAGGTAAATCATATTGGTCCTAATACGTGAAAGTGAATGTTATTTTTCATCCAGATTTATTTAAAGTGAGAAAATTTTATACCTTTTTATGAAATTTTGGACTCAATTTTAAACAGACGTTTCGACTGAAACCATCAGTCTTCATCAGTGAAGTTTGTCACATGATAGTTCACTATCACTTGACAACCGTTGAGGAACGGAGAAGAGGGCCCGGTCTTAACTGTGAGACAGAGACAACCGGAGACCCCCCCCCCTTTCTATTCAGGGTTGGGTCCTCCACCCTTTCCCAAATGGCTTCCTTTAAGAACACGGTGTAATGGCGTTTTATAAACCCCAGAACACTCTAAGACAACAGTTGGTCAAGGTTAAAGACAAACAGCCGTCTGAGAAGCGTTCTAACCTTGTATATGGTATTACCTGTGGAGGGGACGACTGCGACGAAACCTATGTGGGAGAGACTTTTTCAGTCCATCAGAGCAAGGTTGAAACAAAATTCAACATTCGAAATTCAGGAGTTTATTGTCACCTGCATGAAGGACACGGGACACGTGTTGGATTCAAAGGGAGTTAAGATCCTGGATAAAGAACAAGATTGGCAAAGGCGGGGGATAAAGGAAGCCATTTGGGAGAGGGTGG
>JAOCPT020611074.1:0-10095 GCA_026546935.2 Palythoa grandiflora | reverse complement strand
GTATCGTTGTGTCGCCCTAGGTACTTGGTGTTAGTTAATCTTCTGTATCGTTGTATCGCCCTAGGTACTTGGTGTTAGTTAATCTTCTGTATCGTTGTGTCGCCCTAGGTACTTGGTGTTAGTTAATCTTCTGTATCGTTGTATCGCCCTAGGTACTTGGTGTTACTTAATCTTCTGTATCGTTGTGTCACCCAGGGTACTTGGTGTTAGTCAATCTTCAATATCGTCCCTTGCAAGTGGTTTCCACAGCGTAAACTGGAAATCAAATGGCTTTATCTGCTTCTGAGTTTTATATAGTTGTCATTGACTAAATTCGCGCTTAATTGATAGATTCGTACCTGGAAACAGGTGAACGCTCCAGCCCACGAGTGTTGTGTTGTTCTGTTTGTGTTAGTTCGTATACTTGATTGCTTTTACTTATTTCTTTTTCTTGGCAGAACTAGTTGACTGAAGGCTCCCAAGTAGTTTTTTCTAATTCATGCAAACTTATTTTTGTTGTGCGACTTCTTTTTATGTCGAGTACCAGTTAACGAGACAGCAGTGTTTTCTTGTTCATAAGCACTTCCTTTTGCCCGTTAAAACATTATTGCTATATAGATTGTTTAAGGTAGCATCTGCCGTCGAGAAGTGAGGCCGCTCTGGTTTTTTCCCACTAGCTTGTGAAGTCGAAGTTGTGTTTATATTTTACTCATTCGCAATTATAATTTGCCTTGATTTTCAGTTTTCGTAGAACACTGAATGTTTTTTCGGTTAGCAATGTTCGTTCCTCCGAAGCCGGCCAAATAATGTCTACGTCTTGGTGCACAGTTTGTGTTTAATGCTTTAATGATAATAATAATCCCCTGTGTAGTATTCGCAAACTTCGCGGACCAGAATACTTCAGGCTTGAATTAGAAACTGAAATACAACAATTGAAGAAAATGTTATGAATATGTGTCTTCGACGACGCTAGTTTTTTTTTTCATTGATAGATTGATGTTTGGCTTTCACTTTTTGAATAGGACACAGATCGTTTGAACCAATCAAAAGAAAGATAAAGTTTACCTCAACCTGATTTCAGCCAATCACATAACCTTGTTTTATTTTGCGTCTTGGTACACGAAGTGATAGCTGGGTTATTGCCATTTATTTATTTATGAAGTTGGATTGATTAAAATGTAAAACAGATAAAAGTTGACTCTACAGCAGCTTTTAATTTCAAGCTGTGCTAGAAAATTGCGTGCTGGTAGTAATTTTATGGTCGGATTCAGTTCGTGGGTTGTTTTTGAGTTATAAAAAAGTAAAATTGTAAAATGCTAGAAAAGACTTATTTTTGACTCTAAAAGCACCAATTGTAACCGTTTGTTTGCAGATGTCAAGTTAAACGTGCTTTTCCATATTAAATCATTAGTGGTTTTAATGAATTTTTAGAAACTTACCACCTTTTTCAGATGGTTTTAAGACTCTGCCTTTGAAGTGTAAAGACAGCGGATTTAATCTCACTTTAACAGGCTTTCTGGCATCTTATGTACGAGTTTTGTTAAGAATTCGTTCTTGTGCGTCAGAGCGAACTTGTCAAGTAACTTTAAAGTTTACAATTTTTTTTTGTTAGAATTACTGTAAAACACTACTTTGATAATTAAAAACGCAAAAAAACGTATTGATCAATATAAATATACATTTGTGCCGAAGATTTAAGCCAGAGTCGCATTTAAACTCGTCAATGCTGCCTGTTTTTTTTTTTCTAAAATTTATATTTTAAAAACAAAGCGAACAGCGAAAATTTATGAAAATCGTCTTGTAATTCAATCGAGCTCCGTGACTGTTTTAAAAGCTCTTGTTTGTTTTATTTTGAAACGTTACTTGGCGATTTAGTTTTCTAAAATTAAATTAGGAAAGTGACTTCTATAGTTGTGAAATTTTTTCACAAACTTGATACCAAAAATGTGTTGTAGTTAACGCGCTCCATGTGGGCTTTTTTAGTCATTTCGGATACTCGCAAAAATGTTGATTAAACAGTGCGATTGCAAAATGAATTGCATTAGTCAATGACTGCTGGTTAACTAACTTAAGAAAGATTTTAAAAATTCGTTTTTGTATTGTGTTTTCTGTGGTGTATTTTAGTTTGACGAGTAAAAAATCCTATAAACATAATTTTCATTAACCTCTAGTTTTACGGGGACATTTTTGAAAATTGTAAGGTAGAATGTGTTTTGTGATCCTAATTGGCGTTCTTTTACTCAGTATTAAGTTATTTGAATCATCTAGAAGAGATATTTCCTTAATCGACAGAAACTTTTAAGAAGACTAAAAAAATTTGCATTAAAAACATTTTCTCCGACTGTCATTCTGTAATCATAGTTTTTCAATACTGAAACGATTTAAAATTACTCAAGCAGTTTTGTTCCGTCTCAGTTTTGTTCTGTCTCAGTTTAAACCAATATCCCGTTACACGCACTTTTAAAATTCATTTCGTACTTTAATATCTAATGCATTTGAAGTTCGTGAAATTTATATTTTTTACTTACCAGGGCTAAAAGTACACGATTATTGTCAACGATTATTGTCTTCTGTGTGTCTCTCCCGCTGCAAATATAAAGTAACTTTAGAAGTACGCCACGTTAGATTTTGAGCACTCGGATTTCAGTGAAAAAGGTTTTATACATCAGAGAACGGCAGCTACAATTATCTTAATTTAAAAGCGCAAAAATCATTTGATTATGGATCTATTGGGATGAATGGCAACTTGTTCTTTATTGTCTGGTGTTATCCGGCGGTGGGAACAGTTGGTCCAGATGCATATTTACATAATAAATATCTTATAGCATTACGTTTTAATTCTGAAGATAAGCTTTATCACGAAAGTTGGTTAATGGTCGCTGATATTTTTTTTTTCATTTTTACCGACTTATTGTCACAATTTTTTTTGGTGGAGTACAGTATAGAAATTTAATATAAATGTTATATATTGTAACTAAACAACGTGCGAGAAAGAGATATTGATTATTTGGAACTAATTTAAAATTTCTTTTGTTTTGCTTTGTTTTTGTTTTCGTCACTTAGTTCTGACGCACAGCTCTATTCTTTACGAAAAACCAATTCCGTTCACAAGCGGACGCAAATAAAATAAATATAATTTTTGGTAACTGTGTTTTTTCGCTTTAATGTATTATCTCGGTGGGTACATCGAAGCAAATCTCTTTTTCTTTTCTAGTAATTTATTTATAATACCTGTCTGCTGGTGGTTTTCTTGACCTCAAGAAATTAATCCATAAGGTTAGAAGATTATCAAGCTGTATCTTGTAAAGAAATCTTTTGTAGATTCATACCTTTGAACTGTGGAAATCTCTCTGATAATAAAAAGCAACCAGCTTTTCTCGGGTAAATTTCAGTTTATCGATAATGCACCGATGTCCCGTACAGTTTTAGTCAATGGCTGTTTCCCCGTACAGGAAGTTTTTATAATTGCTGTTTGTTAAGTTTTTAAATAAAACCTCTTGAAGAAAATTTATGTATTGATCATTGAAAGCCAACAACACATCTTAAATGAAGATCTTTGTAAATAAACACGGAATATATGACGAATGCAAGGTCTTTCCAATAAACTTGCCCTGCAATAAGAATCACATACGAAATATTTCTACTTTACCTACTATTTTTGTTGACTTTTCGGTCTCAACGTTTCACGATTCAGAGAAGAAAAATAAAGAGAAAACGCCATACGACTGAGTTAAGTGGGCGCGAATACGGACTTAGACCGGAATGTTTAGATTTTTTAAAAGACTTAACTGAGAAACTGTTAAAGCTGTTTTTATTTATTTAAAAGAATGTTTACTTAATGAAAATATTGAGTCAGAAAATTGCACCATTTCTGAAATATTTTCACATTATACACGAAGCTGTGAGAATCAATTTCTTTTTTGAAAATTGAACAAAATACAAAAATATCAAAGGAATTGAAAAGTATATTAGATTCATAGCCTTTTTAAAAATAGCCTTCCCTTTAATTGTGCTTGCTAAGAAAGTTTTCAAAACCAGTACGTAAGCAATTCAGCGACTGTTAGGAGAATAGATATAATTCATATATTGTTATGATAATTTTCTAACCGATCACATCCATTTAAGTTAACTGTCGTACTAATAATTAAGAATATTCCTCAAAGAATATTTTCAACCTAAAAATAGGGGAAAAAATAACCGACGAGAGCAGTAAAGAGAAAAAGAGACAAATTTTTTCTACGTGGAAGAAGTACAGATAAAAGGCATAAAAATTTCTAGTCATGCATGTTTCCTAGCCAACGAGCGCACATAGAAAGAACTGTGGGGCACTTCTTTATGCTTACCGAGTAGTTCTATCTTGGCAATTCTTATAATTAAAGGATAAAGTTTTGAAAAGAGCAAAACGATCAGGAACTTTAACATGGCACTTACTGATAAAAAAAATGAAACCGACTCGATTGCTGGTTCGCTTCAGTTGGTAATCACTGTCGCTGAACGGCGCACGTTATCTGGCGTTTCTTTTCCGTGTATCTCAATTCTAAGGAATTGTCAACTTGTTTTATTCCTCAGTTGTTGAAGGCGAGTCGCACTTCAGCTTCATAAAACGAAGCAACCTATATTACGAAGAGTATGCACCTTCATATCAAGCAATATTTAAAAATTTTTTGGGCGAACGAAACTTTTAATTATTTTTCTCTTTTGTAAACAAAAATGCATTTTATATTTTCAATGTATCAATCCATTTGACAGTTAACGCTCTAATTTTATCGAAAGCTCATAAGAACTAATAAATGTGTTTGTACTTTGATCGTGAAAGATTTAAGTTAATTTGTGGTTCAAGAAAATTGCTCCAGTATTAAAAATTTATGTCAGCGCGCCATTTTCTATCATATCATCTTGAAGTTTTTCGTGTTTTTAAAGACTTGAAAAAATGTAGTTGCTGACTAAAATAAAAAAAGCGTTGTGTTATCTATTCGTTTTTATTGATACAAACTTGTTTATCAGTTGAAAAAATTTGCAAGGATAAACAAAGACAAACTGTCGCCCGATTCATTAGTTCACTGCAAGATGAAGGAAGACTTTTGTATGTTTTGACGCTTATTTGTACTCTATCCATCTTTTCAAAATAAACGTGATTAAGGTAGCAGCTGAGGCGTTGATTGAAAATGAAAATGTATGTGTTGCTAATTGCAAGTTTTGTGTTTTAGTCGAGTCCACAACACCGTGGCTATATTAATATATTAGAGAGTTATTATTAGCTTGGGTATCAAAATATTAAAACGTCTTGAGTCGTTCTTTTAAGGGTGGATTATATTCACAGTTTAGGCATTTGATACAGAAACGTTAGGAGGGATTTGGAAAGGAAAATTTTTGAGGATGGATGTCAATTGTTGTTCCTAATAGATGCAAGGTGTAGCTTTGGTTAGGAAACGGTTTGGCATCCGTATATTAAATATCAATTCCAAAAAATAATCCCTAGAATTATCTATAAATCTAAATTTATCTAAAAAGCGGCATTTTGCAAACAACTTTTCGGCCACTTAAACCTCATAGGAAAAATCTGGAAATACTTAGAAGTTCTTATCTCAGTTTACCAATGTGCGCAATGAAGGATGGGAATTGGAAATTTCTATTTTCAAGATATGAGCCAATATGTCTCGAAATTTGATAAGAATGACGTGTTTAACTATAGTCCGCTCATGACTCTTTACCTGCAGAGATTTCAAGTCCCAGTTTTATCAAACTTGTAAAATTTACAAACTTCTTGAATTTCGTGGTACAACAGACTTTTTCTGAAACTACATTTTGAGACAAAATGAATGGTCACTTTATAGGGTTTCATCAACTGGTTCAAAAGTTAGAATGAATAACACCAATCATTTCTACTCTTCAAGACACAAAATTAATGGTCACTTTATAGGGTTTCATCAACTGGTTGGTTCAAAAGTCAATGAATAATACCAATCATTTCTACTTTTCAAGACAAACAAAATGAATAGTCACTTTTTAGGGTTTCATCAACCTCGTTCAAAAGTTAGAATCAATAACACCAATCATTTCTACTCTTTATGACAAACAAAATGAATGGTCACTTTATAGGGTTGCGTCTAACAGTTCAAAAGTTGAGGCATTTTGGTTTATCTAAAACTAGGTTTAGCTGGATAAGTTTTAATATGAACTATCAAAGATGTTAAGCAAGCGGTACCTCCGCGGTCAACTTGACTATTTTAGTTCACATTGTAGAAACACCGGCTTGTGTCGAGCGCACCCTTCTCCCATTTCATTTCCTGTTTTGACTTTGTGCACCTGCCTTCATTATTAGGAATAAGAAGGTTAAAACACACGTTTGTTTTCAATCAAAGAAGAACAGGCGTTATTAGTTTTATCGGTTTAATTTCCCTGCATGGTTTTGTTTCTGATAGACGGAGCTTTAAGCTCTTTTGTCGTTGAAAAGCATCGTTTAAAAAGTCATAGCCACGGTTCTGGGCATGCTCAAAACTTGAGCCGATATAAGGCGAAAATACTTTTTTTTTATAAGAACAACTTTATGAGAACGATGCTCAAATTTGCCAAAATTTAAAAACAATTTAAGAACAAACTCAGGCTGAGTCTTGATAACTAGGAAAGTGTTTGTGGTAGAAACTTGACGGAAACTTAGTGATAAAACAAAACGATTTACTGTAACGACTACTCAACAAATAATGAAGGTAGTTCGCCTCTAAATTCAGCCGTACAATACACGTGTGGCGCAAGACGTTTCGTTTTCCAAAACTTGGTTTTATTTTGCTTTTTCTTCAATAAAAACCGCTCACAGAAATAAGAACAATTTAAGAACAACTTGAGGCTGCGCCTAAAAATTAAGAACAAGTGAGCCTCGCCAAAATTTACTGATTCTTGTAGAAAAAATAGCGTGTATTTGAAAATAGAACCATAGTGGTTCCGAAACGTCAGTTGCATGTTTTGCGTAATTTTGAATTCATTGTCCAAGTTCGTTTTGATAAGAATCTTCCCTTAAATACTTTAACTAATTTTACGCTTTACCCGGCTTGTGTTTTCTCCCATAAACCTGCAAGATATTTTGATGTGTTTGAAATTATACCTTACAAACGATTTATTTATCGTTTGCTCTGTGAATGAAAGCATTACTTAAGGTTACTGAATACCTTGGGCGCGGTGTTTTTAGTTTTCTTACGATATCTCGCTTGATATTTATCACAGGCCTATAAACCAATACATCACTGGAAAGATTACGAAATTCTCTAAATGAATATGAAAATTATATTAATCCATTAGTTACCGTAAGGACGAACTGAAGCTCTACTTTTTGTACAATTTTTGGCTTTAAAAAGTTAATACGAACTCAGTTCTTAATTTATTGTTAAAGCTAATAATTTTGTTTATGTATATATAGAAAATTGCAATCATTTTTAGCCAAAAAGTGCACAAATCGATTAATAAAAAATCAACCAGGTCTTATTTTTCAATTCGCCGACAAGGTTTTGTTCTTTAAGTATGTCACTACCATTGCGCCAAATTTCGTCGCAAAAATACCAAAAATTGAGCGAGCATTAAATTTTTTTACAACCCAACTTTTTGTTTGTGCGAGAACTGGAAAAAAGAAAACAGCGTTTGAAAAATCAACCGTGTAGCTTCCCGACTGCATGCCGATAAAAAAAAATTCATGTTGCAATAACTCGCGGACGAAATTAGCTATTAAAAAATTATTTAAAAGATCATTTTCGATAAAGCAATATCATTTGCTTTTTCAATTTTCAGTGTTTTCACATTTCAACCTGTTCAGTAACCTTAAATTGGAATTTAATCCTCAATTGTTCCTACGTTAAGGGTGCGTCTAAATTTGTTTTTTCGTGTATAATTAAAAACATTCATGTATGCTTTGGCAGAATTAGCAGATTGTCATAAAGATCCTTCGCTTTAAACAAACTGTGTTGCACTTAAATAATCAATACTGTAAATACCTGTTGCATATTTGCCAATGCAAAGCCCTAATAGTAAACTTCTTAACAGCATCTTAAAGTTGTTGTAGTGGGTTTTGAAAAGAGCTTCTACCCAGTTAATGAATGTGTCCTTCACGAAATGAAAACACTTTATCTACATTTTTTGCTGTGCACCTGTCATATAATGAAATTCCCCACCAAAAATATGATTAGGATGTAAAACAAACTTAAAGCTGCATTGTGCCATTTTCACAACAAGAAAATTTGGCTGCTCCAGCTGTGATATAAAAAAAATGAAGAATATTTTGAAGTTATACCCTGGTATTTGGCCATTCATGTAAATCCACTAAAAGTTGGTCTTGTTTGGACACAGGATTAGCTTCAGCCGTGAACCGACACCCAGACTCCACAGTTATATATAAGTCTAAATAATAAATAAAACATTACTTTTTTTAAAAAAAATGATGTTTTCAAAATGAGTAATGTTATTTAAAAACGAAACTTGAAAAACGCTGCAGTTTTTTACACCAAGCGGTTATTCAAATTCAAATGAACTTGTGAAAAGCATGTATAGGTACATGGAAATAAGCGAACCTTTGCTAACGTCATTGTTTACATTCTGCTTCATTAGCATATAACGTTACAAGCTTTTTTATAAGAACGAGTAAATTTTGCCGAGGCTCATCGTTTTTAATTTTTTGGCGATTTCAGCCTTAAAACAACTTGCGCCACACACATATTGTACGGTTCAATTTAGAGGCGAACTACCTTCATTGTTTGTTTAGAAGTCTTCACAGTGAATCTTTTTATGTTTTATGCTGTATCGCTAAGTTTTAGTCAATTTTCTATCCCGAAAATTGTCCTAGTTATCAAGCCTCAGCCTGAGCTTGTTCTTAAATTGTTCTTACATTTTGGCAAATTTGAGCCTCGTTGTTCTTATAAAATTATTCTTATAAAAAATCGTATATTGCTCCAGTAGCATTAGCTTCATTTTAAAAGGTTTGCTGTTGGTCTTATTCTCGTTTAGATAACTTCTTTCTTTTTCCTTCAGATGTTGACGAATGCCGCACTGGAAACACTACATGTAGGAATGGCGCCACCTGTGTTAATAACCACGGGAGTTATATTTGTCACTGCGTAAATGGCTTTGTTGGTACTCACTGTGAAACAGGTAACAACTGCAAGCGGCAAAATTTTTAGGTCTGCAGAATAAAAGCCACTCTCGTTAATAAGTTTCAAGCTATAATCTTTCAATATTCAATGATGTACTCTGAAATGAATAAAACTGAAATATTTCTTGTTTCCAAAAGTAGCTCAGACAAGATATTGGATGGATATTGCAAAATTAAATTCTCAAAAAAAAACAACAAGCCGCTTTACAAAACTAGTATAAACATGCACAATGTAGTAATATTTATTACTCAGTACTATATGGAAAATATCAGGAAGTTAGATCAGAAGAAAACATATGCATAGTTATGACAACTTTTGAAACTACATACATATTTTCATGCAAGTGCCATTATAAGTAATTAATACTTTATTATGTCCATTGTCCTATAGCGCAGCGCGCCAGAACTAAAAATAGAAATTTCTACCCCACGTGACTCGGACAAACAGAGGCATGTTTGACCAAAAAGTCTATAAAAAAGGTAGCGTAATTGTTATTATAAGAAACGAATTTATTGTTGAATTTCAAATAATAACGTCCGTTCAACATATTGCATTAGTCGCCACCCGATTTCATAACAGCTGCTTTCTTTGTCTAAGTCATGACGTAATACGCGCGCTACGCTATTCTGCAGTCTAAAAATATGTCTAATTTTTGCGTATTTAAATCTTTTCAAGGCCCGGCCCAAACGGTCATACTTAACATGAGACGAATTGAATACTAATGAGGTACACACTTTTTTTATAAGAACAACTTTATAAGAACAACGAAGCTCGAATTTGCCTAAATTTAAGAACAATTTAAGAACAAGTTCAGGCTGAGGCTTGATAACTAGGAAAGTTTTTATTGTAGAAAATTGACTAAAACGTAGGGACACAGCATAAAACATAAAAAGATTCACTGTAAAGAATGCTCAACAAACAATGAAGGTAGTTCGCCTCTAAATTCAGCCGTACAATACAGGTGTGGCGCAAGGCGTTTCATTTT
>JAOCPT020610979.1:0-10096 GCA_026546935.2 Palythoa grandiflora | reverse complement strand
GCAAAAATTATCGGTCTTTCCAGTGGAAAAGGCAGATAATCCAACCCTGTTTGGCGACACGGTGACTCCTTTTTCTCTTCTCTGAGATTGTTTTCTAAACGAAACCTTTGTTGCTATCTGTAATTAAACTAGGTAAACACAACAAATGTAAATAGCTCATAGCGAAGAAATGCAAATAAAGAGAAGAGGGAAAAAAAAAAGATATTGAAATTACCGAAAAAAAAGATATTGAAATTACCGGTACGTGATATCGTTTTGTTTTTGCCGAGAGAGAATTTGAGGTTGGGCCCAGGAAAAATATATTTTATACCCTGGAAAACTCCTGGAAAACTTGTGAAATTTTGTTATTGTTTGTCAGTGAGAACCATGAATAATGTTTTGATTGACGGCAGCCTAACACCAAACCTCAGATGGAATAGAAATATAAAAAGGTCATGTATCAATGAAAAACGTGGTAAAAGTAATTGAATAACATGACAATAGTCATAACCTTAAATAATAAATCCTTATTTAAACATTTTGCAATGAAAATAAGTGAAGAGATTTGACGTTTCTTCATCTCACTGGACATCATTTTCAAAATGAATAAACGAAGAGATTTGACATTTTGGCGTCTCTCTGGATGTCATTTTGAATATGAATTCAGATATACAGCAAGATGTTGAAATGTTAAACCTCGTCGTTTATTTTCATTGTAAAATAGTCATAACATTTGATTAATGAATTATTAAAATGTGTACTTTTTTGCAATCTGTAGATATTAAACCATCTAACATTTTGGTGGATAAACAAGGAAACATTAAACTCTGTGACTTCGGCATCAGTGGTCACTTAGTCGACTCAATTGCAAAGACAAGGGATGCAGGCTGCAAGCCTTACATGGCTGTAAGTTTCTATAGTAATTGTAAGGGAGAAGGTCGACTTTCAGGCTTCAAAAGGTAACCATGGAGGATAATACAGTGTAGTAAATGAGGAACAGAACTGAGTTTCTGTAGTAATTGTAAGGGAGGTGGTCATTTTCAGTCTTCAGTAGCAACCGGTAGAGGAGCATACAGTGTAGTAAATGAGGAACAGAATTGAGTTTCTGTAGTAATTGTAAAGAAGGTGGTCAAATTTCAGCCAGGCAGTAAAAAAACCCATAAAATTGGGGTATTCTGTGAATTAAACAGTTTCAATAGAAATTACTATTTGAAACTTCAGAGTATAATTTTATATGTTTTTACCTGGCTAGGATGGTCTGTTTCATTATCCTATCTCCACAATCTCAAAATAATTTTTTTTAAATTTTTTTCATTTGTGTAGATTTAATCTTGCAAATTAATTATACTGTTTGTGTTATTTTACGATTGTTTACCATTTGAACTTCATATTTTTCATATAATCTTTAAGAATGTTGTTGTCTACTTTTAACTTTTAGCCCGAAAGGATTGACCCTACAGCCACACGAAAGGGATACGATATTCGATCAGATGTGTGGAGCTTTGGAATAACTATGGTAAATGTTTCAATGCTTCTTCGTTCACGAATTGTGATGTAAAAATTTTTGTCAACAAAAAAAAAATGAACTGTCAGTGTAGCTGATTAATTATGATGATTAATTAAACTGAAGTATAGTTTTTGTGTTCAATTTGTTTTGTTTTGATCCATAACTCTTGATGTCCAATGAGAAGACAGATGAAAACCACGCGTGGTTTTGATATGTGATCCAAAACACATGTGGTTTTCATCTGTGTTTTCATTGGGTATCAAGAACCATGCACCTGACCGAATTGAAGCAATCTGATTGGGCCTTCAGTGCATGAATAATTAATGAGTTTGAGAATGGTGGTTATTTCATAGTGCTTATGACATGAATCACTTACAATCGGCACAAGCACATGATACATGCCAGATTGAATCAAGTTTTACTTAACTCAACTACAAAGATCAAAAGGGTAGGAAGTAAGTGGGTGTTGTCTTAGTATTGGCCAAGCAACACATCAGGTTTGATATCATGTGACAACTTTTTACAAAAGTTCTGAGCTCGTACAACGGTCAAACAGCCAACTGTCGCCAACTGATTTTTTTTTCTCAGGGACAGGTAAGTTTCCTTGTTTTGAAAATGACGACAGGTAAGTTTCCTTATTTGGAAAATGGGGACAGGTAAGTTTCCTTTTATGGAACAGAAGTCTGTACGCTCTTAGGCAAAAGAAGCCCATTTATTTCGTACCCTTTTTAGTTGAGTTTAAACTTTGAAAATGACGTAAGTATTAAAGCTGACTGACCGTGGCTGGAAGATATGACATGGGACTAAGTTTAAAGAGATTTGACAGTTTAAATGGCCGAAAATAATCAAAGCTGACTTTATAGTGCCTATGACATGAAAATGGTTTTTGCCGGCTAAAGATTGTCATCAGATAAACACAAATTCGAAGTTGGAAGGAGTTATCATAAATAGTCGCGAAGTTACAGCTGTTTTTTCAAGGGTTTTGCCCTTCATTTTTGGTTCTCTAATAAATGGGAGCCCGGGGACGAGTGACATCAAGCAGTTGGAACATATTCCACAAATTGAGCTTTCTTGCATGTTGGTTCAGTGCACGAGTGAAGTAATGTTGGATTCAGATTGTTCCACGGATTATCAGGATTCTTTTGAGTCTAATGTGAATTCTGTTAATTCGGACATGTTGGTTTTCCAACCACTTGACGTCACGAAGCCAAAGTCAAGTGACAAATGCAGTTTTTGGCCAAGCGTTTATGAGGTCCATGACTTTTTATTGGAACTTCCTCAAACTTCAGATTTGGGTTTATCTAATGGAAATCTTTTACCGGGCAAAAAATCATTTTCGTGTCGTAGGCACTTTAAAACAGTATTAATGCGGCGTGAAGTTAAGTAACGATCCGAGTAAGAACTAGGCAGGTCAACGGCAATGGATGCAGAAAGGTGATAATTGCGATATTGTCAAACCGTTAATCTCATTGGCTAAGCTTTGAAAATCGGCCATATCTTCATAAATAAGCTTATTTCTTTCTATCTAGTTCACTCATTCATTCCCTTCTAGTTGAAACATTTTTGTCTTTAAATTTAAGAAATATTCCACGTGGGGAATATCCAAAATCAAAAGGTTTTATTGGCTTTTGTTTTGGAGTCTTATGATTGTATAAATTATTATAGCACAAAAGAAACATTGCTTTAAAATATAGTTTCATTGCATATTACTTTAAAACCATGTTGTACACAGGTTGATGTATTCTCAGTAAGAAAATCTAAACATTCTGGTTTGGGAAAAGCGAAATGCCGTAGAACAGTGGGAGGTACCCTAGTTCTCACTCGGACCATTACATAAATAAGAAAGAGTTCGATAATAAAGGAAACAGTGGACACATTGTTATAAAGGTTTGAACCGTTTTGTTTGATGTTAATAGTTTGTTCTTCAACTCGTAACAAACGTATCCTGCCACCCTTACATTTTGCTTTGATTGTTGTTCACTCGAGACAGCGCAGGCTCATTGCTCTTACCTGGCCATGATCTATTCAAGCAACATGTAGGGGTAACTCTACAAAGACAGGAAATAACGTTTATCGACAAACAGTCAATATCTCTGTTTAGGTTGAACTTGCTACGGGAAAATTTCCTTATCCAAAATGGCATAGTGTTTTTGAGCAGCTAACACAAGTGGTGAAGGGAGACCCACCGAGATTAACCAATGAGAATGGACGAAATTACTCTGATGAAATGTTAGACTTTGTCAATATATGGTAAGAAAATGATACTCATTGTGATAAAAAGGTTACGTAGACTTTTATGATTTATTTTGTATATTTAAACTTCATTTTAGTTCATATTGGAATACAAATATAGATTGTTGAAGTTGAGCTGAATATAATTAATTTTAAATATCTATTTGTTTTTCTCCTGAGAAAAAAAAAACTGGTCAGTAATTGTATTTTCAACGTTAGAGATCATTTCGGGATCAGTTGAAGAATGCTTCACGTAGACGTTTTTTTTTGTCAGCTTCCATTCGTTTCTAATGAAAAATTCAGATTTTAAATATTTTATTGGTAAAAAAATATTTAACAGCTTGGCATATAAAGTAATCAAAGCAATCTCTGTTATTGCGGTCATGTATCTTCTTTTCATTGTGCAAAAACACTTTAACAACCAAATTGCCGGTGAGATAAACTTATCATGTTGTTTTGTGTAGTGCACAAGTCAATTGAGATTGCAGTTCCCCGGCCCCCGGGAAATATCGCAAAAGTAACGGGGAATAGCTGTAGTAAAAATCCCTTTTAACAGGGCCTTTTCCCGGTGAGGCTAGTAAAGTAATCATTTTTGCGAATGGATTGTGGCCAGAGTTGGGAAAGTAATACTGATTAATATAAAAAAGACATGCTTTTTAATACTGTTCTTATAATTATTCCAGTTCTGTATATTCTTCCACTGACACTCGTTGTTTTATTTTCCAAACACGAAATAGCAAAATGAATGAATGAAACAGTGTTAACGATATATTCTTTTGGGCATATAGTTTAAAAGAAACAAAATGACGAAATGACTGGTCATTAAAATAGCATATTTCAGCCTTTATCCAAAGGCCACCGACTGCAAAACTTACTTGCATGTTAATTATTTGTTATTATTGTCAATTGCTGTCGATGGCCTTTGGATAAAGGCCGAAATAATTTATGGGGTTTTAAAAATGACCAGTGTTCACAATACCCTTGTTTATGTGATGGTTTCGGAAACTATAATGCTTTGTAGAACAGATTAAAACGGTGTAACAGTTTCTGTCATCTTGTAACCAGTGTATTTTTCATTTCAGGATTCTGTAGTTTGCTTATTTCTATATACTTGAGATCTTTATGTAAATGAGGTCCAAACAAACTCCGGGCAAGATTCAATAAAGAAAGACTTGTCCCAGACTGTGAAATTGGATTACAAACAGCAAAAGCTTACCTTGTTTTGTTGTGAACTTTAATTCAGTTTATCTACTTTCTTTTCAGTTTAACTAAAGAAGAAGCAAGGCGCCCCAAATACACAGAGTTACTGGTATGTATGTTTAGATAACTTTTATTAATATAATCACACTAGTAATGTATTTTGAAACCAAAATATTGCTTTGAAGAATTTCCATTTTTTGCATTTGTCGATTTCTAGAATGTCTTTGCTGGTTAAACAAAATAGGCATTCGCTATTTAAAACTTTTCATACAACTTTTGTTTTCTTTGAAAGAAGATAATGAAATTGAAACAGGTCAGGGAAAATTTTGGGGAAAGTGGCTTTTTTTTTCAAGTCAGGAAAGATTATCTTTCTGTGTCAGTATTTCCTAAAATAAAGGGAATGAGACCTCACCATTTAGAAAAATATCTGCTAGAAAAAGTCTAAAACGTAAAATAAAAATTGACTCAATGTTACCAAAAATTTTATGAATGGGTTTTCTGATGAAGGAATATATTGTCAGGTGCCAGGGTTTGCATTATTCCTGGAGTTCCTTAAGAATTTCTGAAACTTTAACATTTTTCTCTGTTGCCTGGGAAAACATAGAATTCTTTTCCAACCACAAAATCTCCTGAAAATTCTCTCAGATTAATCAAGTATTCGGCCAGATCAGAGGCAAAGAAAAGACAATTGGTGAATTTGTGAGGGAATGTGAGAATGTAATTCTTTGGCTACAATTTCGTTTAAAATTTTGAGTTTATTCACTCCATTTGGCGTGGCATTTGGCATTTTTAGTTTTTTTACCCTGGAAAACCCCTGGACTTTTGCGTTTTCCACAGTTGTACGAACACTGTGGTGCTAAGGTCAAGGAAAGGACAGTGAAAGGTTAGGGAAAAGACAGGGAAGGATCAGGGGAAGGACAGGGATTTAAGGACTGTGAAAGTTCGGGGAAAGGTTAGAGAAAGTCTGGGAAAGGTCAAGGAAGGGTCAGGGAAAAGACAGGGGAAGGACAGGAAAGGTCAGGGAAAGGACAGGGGAAGGTCAGGGAAAGGTCAAGTAAGGGACAGGAGAATATTAGGGAAATGTTAGGGAAAGGACCGGGAAAGGTCAGCCAAAGGTTAGGGAAAGGATAGGAAAGTTCAGGGAAACGACAGGTGACGGTCAGGGAAGGGTTAGGGAAAGAACAGGGGAAGGACAGGAAAGGTCAGGGAATGGACACTAAAAAGTTAGGGAAAGGGCGGGGAAGAGACAAGGAATAGTCAGGGAAAGAACAGGGAATAGTCAGAGAAAGGACAGGGAAAGTTCAGGGAAAGGTCAGGGAAAGGACAGAAGAAGGTCAGGAAAAGTAAGGGGAAGGATAGTGAAAGGTCAGAGGAAGGTCACGGAAAGGTCAGGGAAAGACAGGAAGAGGTCAAAGATAGGTCAGGAAAAGTCAGGGGAAGGATAGGGAAGGTCAGGGGAAGGACAGGGAATTCTAAATACCATTTGGGTGTTCCAACTTGTTTCTCCTTTTATGAACACAGAAACATCCATTCATCGTGAAGTATGAACACAAGGAAGTCGATGTTGCATCCTGGTTTGAAGAAGTTTTGGCGCAGGCGCCGAGACCCTTGTCATCTTACTTATGACTGAAACATATTTTTGTACAGCTACCACAGGCCGCCCATGTACATGCAGTGTCTAATGGATTGTCGTTCTTGAAATGTATCTTTTAGGACCTTAACATTCAAAGTCAAAATACGACTGGACGCTTTCTAGCTCAGCAACCTGCCTCAAATTTTGGCATTAGTTTCTCTGGCTAAATTTAAAGTTTCCAATTCATAACTTTTTTAAAACTAGAGTTTTATTAATGTTATTTGACAATGGATTTGCATTTACATTCAAATGCTATCAATTACAACCTACGCTCCAAAATGATCACAAACCATGTAAGGCCTATTTAGTACACCTCCTCGGACGACCTCAGTGTTTTCCCAATACAGTCCTCTTCGGAAATAAATTATAAGGTTCTTTGTTTCAGATGCGGTAATGAAAAAGACAGTAAATTGAGAATAATACATAGGCGCGCGGAGATATAAGATTTTTTTTTTCGGTTGTTCAAATTGGTATCGCGAACGAGTGAGATGTTCAATTTGAACACAACAAAATAATTTCCATATCTCCAAGCGACTATGTATTATTCTGTTTGTTATATTAACATTTACCACGAAAAAGCATTACATAATTTATCCCATGCCTACGTCTACGGAAAATCTTCAGAAAATGTTCGGACATATTCGGAAGTGTTCGGAAAATCTTCGTAAATTTTCGAAAGTACTTTAAAATTGTTTTTTAAGTAATTTTGCGTGTTTTGGAAATCAAGGTCACTGATTGGCTGAAAAGTGATATTTACATACGTAAAATTATCGTATTTTTACGTGTGTTTAGATACGACATTTCTCAGCGGTAGAAAACCTTATAAGACACTCTTCTTTATATAATAAAAGTCGTTCTTAGTTTTTGTCTGATTTATGTTCTGTTTCGTTTCGTTACAGGCTGGGGAGAGGGAAATAGTTTGGGTCATCCGCGCAACTATTGTCATTACCGCTGTAATATCAACAGTTATAGCACTCACCGCCAAATCCATCTACACTCTGTTCTACCTGATTGGAGACTTTGGTGGTGTAATCATGTTCCCACAGTTCTTATGTGCAGTGTACCTGACTGACTCCAACACCTACGGGTCCTTACTTGGTTTTATAATTGGCATCGTACTACGAATAGGTGGCGGGGATTACCTCCTCGGAATTCGTCCATTCATAAAGTACCCCTTTTACCACGATATTCATGGTCAGCTGTTTCCCTTCAAAACCTTTGCTATGGTGTGCACGTTCTTAGTCATAGTTGGTGTCTCGTACCTGGCCAAAGTTCTATTCAGGAGAGGAATGCTCCCAGCATGGATGGATGTCTTCCGCTGTTTCGAGATCGGATTTAATCTGGAACATAAAAATGCGGAGATTCCGATGGACGCAAAGCAAATAGGCAGTAATCCAAATGCTGAGGTCCAACACTGGGCTAATCTTGCTTTCCAAGAATAAACACTTCTTGGTTTTGTGAATACACGCGTTTTTTTATAAGAACAACTTTATAAGAACAACGAGGCTTAAATTTGCCAAAATTTAAGAACAATATAAGAACAAGCTCAGGCTGAGGCTTGATAACTAGGAAAGTTTTTGTGGTAGAAAATTGACTAAAACCTAGCGATACAGCACAAAACATAAAAAGATTCACTGTAAAGACTGCTCAACAACGAAGGTATATTTTATGCTAAATAGCCTCGCAAAAGTCTTTTCTTATCTTTTCCCCTGAAGAAGGATAGCGATATATCCGAAACGTCGGGACATTTTTAGATTTATTTGTTTTGTTTTATTTCTTCAGTTAAAACCGCTCACAGAAATAAGAACAAATTAAGAAAAACTGAAACTGAAATCGCCGAAAAATTAAGAACCACGAGCCTCGGTAAACTTTACTGGTTCTTATAAAACAAGCGTGTAGTTGAACCAAGCGATTGTTCGAGAGCTATATGTTGTAAACCGACAATTGATACACCATTAAATTTGCTTTATTGGTTTTCTAATGTTGTAGCGTAAAATTGTGGCGAGGTTCAATGTTTCACGTATTTTAAGCTCACTTAGCACCGTGTTTAATCGGCTAAGCCTTATTACTCAAATACTGATCTTATGAGCTTTACGCTGTTTAAAACCTTTTTTACCGAGTCTGAAGTGAAGGTCAAATCCCTTAAAGGAGAACTAAACGCTAAAACTAATCTATTTTTGTTTCAATCTTTTGGTATAGTAGATCAACTCAGTAAACATTTTTTTTAAAATTCAAGTCGAATTAGGTGAAGGGGTCGTTTGTTAATCGCCTTTTCTCGCAGCCACAGGCTGAATAGCGCAGCGCAGTAATACTAAAAATAGAAATTTTGTCCCCACGAGACTCGGAGAAACAGAGACATGTTTGACAAAAATGTCTTTAGAAAAATTAGCGATTTTAGAATTATAAGGAGCGAATGTATTGTTGAATTTTAAGTAATATGGTCGGTTGAAAATATTGCGTCAGCCGCCACTTGATTTTATTTAGCTGGTTTGTTTGTCCGAATTATGACGTAATTACTGCGCTGCGCTATTCGAATAAACCATTGGGTTAAAAGTGCTAGGTTGTCAGTTGTATTTATGACAGACAGCAAGCGTTTTGAAAGTGATTTGCTTGTTAAACGTATCAGAACTAGCAACTTTTCGGGGACACGTTGCGGTTCGCTGTAAGCCGAAGATCGTTTGCCACAAGTACTTTTTTGAATCGATTCCCAAACAAACACTTGGGTTATGAATTAAGAAATGCATTCTGAAACCATTGTTATAACGTCAGATAGTCTGCCAACCACAATCTATACAGACTAGCACCCAAAACAAAACTATAGACTATGATTACACTGTAAAATCAAAAGAGCCGTTTTGACCCATGAAATGGAGCCAATTTCGGTGAGTTCAAAATGGTAACATACTTTGGGGCCATTTTGGTCCAAAACCGTGATATCATCTTGGCACCAAATTTGTGATTGAGACGGCCCTTATTTTGGGCTATTTTTGACCATAATAGGGCTGCGAAAGCCAATAATTTATTATTACAAGGTTTGAATAAACTCCCGCTCCCTCCCCCCATCCTTCCTTTGTGCTCTGCTCTCGATGATCCTTTGTGCTGCTTGCATTTCCAGCAATTGATATATGGTTAAACGCGCCCATCGGGTTTGCCTTATTTTATCTTGTTTACTTGTGCCGGAAGGCAACGAGTTAAGGATTGGGCTCCGTTTTTTTTTACTCGTGCCGGAAGGCAACGAGATAAGGATTGGGCTCCGTTTCTTTTTTTACTTAAGCCGGAAGGCAACAAGTTAAGGATTGGGCTGCGTTTTTTTTTTATTTTTTTTTTGTGTCACGAATTAGCATGCACGCATGCGCACTACTGGTGTTTTAACACATGAGTTGAATTCCCAAATGCAAGATGGCGGACAAGAATTTTACAAGCGAAAAAGGTGAAAAGTTTTGTTTTGCAAAGTGCAAACGGTTTTCGAAGACTTTAATGACTTTAAATTTCGCCAAAACTTGGAAATTACGACTTTATTAATATCAAGTTACATTATTTGTTTG
>JAOCPT020610978.1:0-17945 GCA_026546935.2 Palythoa grandiflora | reverse complement strand
AACTAATATTGATCTTTTCTGGCAATATTCCGATGTACCAAAGCAGTATAAGGAGCCATTAAAGTCTTGTCTTGTCTCTTGTCTTGTCTTGATGGTTTTATATTTTGAGCCAAAAACTTCCCTGCTTAAAAATTCTCGTACCCAAAAAAATCTCGATCATTTTTTGGTATCATGAAAGCTATCTGAATAAAAAGACAAAATTTCATTGCCATTCCGGAAATCGCAGCGCGCCAGTAATAAAAATAGAAAATTTTTACCCCACGTGACGCAGACAGAGGCATGTTTGACAAAAAAGTCTATAGGAAAAGTAGCGATCCTGTAATTATAAGAAACGAATTTATTGATAAAAAATTTCAAATAATAAGGATCGTTCAAAATATTGCATTACAATAGCTACTTTGTTTGTCTGAGTCATGACGCAATACGCACGCACGCTGCGCTATTGAAAACTTGACTTTATCACTATGCTAATGTTAGCACAAACTAGTCTAGTGCAAATTTACAACGGCTAGATGAAAGATGTTAATGAACGATAAATTAATACGAGCAAAAACAAACTGTAAGACAAAAGAACGAAAGTCAAGGTTAAAAATGCAATGAATGGTTTCCTGTTACCTGTCTTCTTCATGCCATGTGGCACATAACGCCTCGAGTAATTAGCAAACGCCACTTAAAAATAAAATGAATGGTATACAGTAAATCTAAAAATAAAATGAATGGTATACAATAAATATAAAAAACGATGGATGCTTAATAAAGCAGACCAAAAAGTTTAAACTAAATAAACGCAAAGTGATGGTATCCTTTTGGTATCATTTTTTAAAATTTATTGTACACCAATCATTGTATTTTTAACCTTGACTTGACTAAGTTTACAGAAGTGAGTAAATAAAAAAAATATAAAATTAAATCAAAACCAATTCTTTAGCAGCCTTAGGCTTAGGCCTAGTTCAAACGTCAAACTGTATATGTGCCGAACCTAATACTGACCGATTTGGGTCGACCCAAATAATTAAGTTCAGGACACTTTTGTAGTCAACGATTATTACTTACTGCAATGGCGGTAAAAAGGTGGGAGAGACAGATTGTGGAAACGAAAAGCTTGTTTTTCTTGCAAGTGCTATCAAGGAGGGAAGAAGAAGGCGATTTTTGATGCAGTTAGCGTTAAACAACCTCACTGCCAGCAGAAAACGATTTTTGAAATTGGCTTGTCCTCCAGTATTGCCGATTTTGCCACCAAACTGCCTGCTTTCCATTCTACCAGATCCTCGTCATTTTCAAATACGGAACACTGCATGATGAAGTTGTTCATGAACTTCAGGCAAGTATATTTAGTATTTTCGAAGCAAGAGATACACATAGCAAACGTGAAGAACTTTACGTAAAAATTAATTTATTTTTAAAAAATATATATTTGTTCTTCACTCGTGTTTTGACACAAGAATTCCCTTCGCCGAAAATCCGCCAGAATATTAATCTATACAGAAAGATGTTGTTTATAATATTCTTTGTTCTGATTGTTCTTGGTTTTATATCGGTGAAACTTGGAGATCTTTTACTACACGTAAGAAACAACACATACAGAACATAAAATCGTGCAAAAAGGGATCAAATGTAGCACAGCATGCCTGGAATAACAACCACAGGATTGATTTTAAACAACTGAGCTAAAGTTAGTGACAAAGGAAACTTTAGACAAACGAGAACTCTTAAGTCAAGGTATACCGCTACAACAGAAAATGAAGACAATTCTAAACCCCTTTCAAAACAATATACTATTCTTTTAAATAAATAGTTTTGGTGACATTTCACATCAATGCAGAACTTAAGCCTTTTTAATGTTTTAATTGCATTCTTTTTCAATATTTTAAATTCTTTCTTATTTCTACTCTTATTACATACCTTTTAACTCTTTATACACGGAGTCCTCAAGATATTCTTTACTTGTTAAGGCTAACGGTTAAAAAATTCGCATATTCACGGCTAACGGTTAATTATCCTCCATCACGGTAATTAAACTGAAACGTTACGAGAAAATTGGCGAAACTGAAAATAAAAGTTTGTTTCTTCGATTCCAGCAAGGATGGTTTTCTCTATTTCTCGCAGGTATAATTTGTGCTTACAGAGGGGAGGGGAAGGATTTTGCTGCATGCATGCATATTAATAAGGACTGGTTGTTTGCATAAGCTGTTTTATGTTGTGCAATTCTCGATTGATTGCGTCACAATTAATTTTAAGTTGACAGCGTAAGCTACTCTGAATGTGGATTTCATTTTGTTGTGTTTTGTTGTGAAGTTTCGTTCTTCTGCGCTGAAGTCCAGTAAGGCGGGCGTTCTGTAGTGCGTTCAAATTTTTCGGAGTTGGTAATATTCAAGATTATTTAACCGGCTGTTCCTTGAGAGATGAGTTAAAGTGCCGCACTCATGAGGCAGCCCATAGCATTGTAGTTAAACACTGAGTTTTACTGCCAAGTAACACGGAGTTTTTTAGCCCGCAATGGTTAACAACATTTGATAGGAGAAGGAGATTGGAACCGACCGACTGGACCAATTAATAATGATAATAATAATAATAATAATAATAATAATAATAAAGATATATAATGTAATACAAATACAATATAATAATGTAATATGATATAATATAATATGATTATGACAATGCTTTAGTAACAATATTTCCATAAATGATAAAATATTAGAGTCATATTACGGTTCTTCACCATTTCTAAAACTACAATATAAAGTTATTGGTGTGAAATAGAGTTAGGATTTCCCTTGCTCTTCATCTAAGTAACTCTAAATGGCCCCGAACACCAGCTATTTGAGCCTATTATTTAGGACTTTCAGGGAAGTATAAGAAATCACGTTTAACAGTTGACTGAATTATTCACGGCTAATGGTTAATTTTTTCGCATTTTCACGGCTAACGGTTAAATTTTTTGGCAATTCACGGCTCACGGTTAACCCCATTGAGACCCTGTTATTACAACTAACTGGTTTAATATGTACGGGATTAGAATTTAAGAAAGAACGATTTTTAAAAACAACTTATATAAACTAAAAAAATTGTATCTCCGCCGATCGAGTTTTCGTTTGCAGGTAAATGATAATTGTTTAGAAAATTCAAATATCTTCTTATCGATTTCAAAATTTTGCGAGTGAAAATTTCTGCCAGCAAAAAAATTACCCGCCGCTTGTAAAATCACTGACATCTAAAATACTTTATTCATGGCGTATATAGAGCAAAAGTAGGAAAAATATGTTTTAATATATTCATTTTTTACAAACTGAAGCAAATCTACCTAGTGATATTATATTTTCAAACCATTTCAATGAAATCTTTTCAGTGTACACTTTAGGCTTTCAAAAGTATCTTTCCAAGTTTTAGATGTGTCAGTTAGATAAAACTGGCGATTTTGTAAGCGCTCGAAGTGGTTTTCCTTTTGCGTGGCCAAAATTTATTAAGTTATGAAAATTTTGTAGATAGCAGTACAGGAAGAAACAACAATAGGACACAGGGTCCCTTTCAAAGGTTGAAACTCCTATGGTCAGCATTAGGCAGTGGGGAAAACATTTACAATTTAAAATGAGTGCAGAAAAGCAAATACATGGAAAGTAACATTGCATAAAATGTATATTGACAGAAAAGATATTGACAAAAATTGTTGCAAAAAGTACATACACGTGACGACGCTTAAATACCATGTGGCAAGTAATATTTGAAAAACAAGGTCGAGTGTTTCTTTGCGTTTCCAATCACTCAAAAACAATTTTAAAATTATTATAAGTTTGAAACACAAAGCCCGAGATTTTCAGATGACTTCTCTAACAAACACCAATTGTTTCTATTAAGCCGGAATTTAAATTTGTCACCTATTTATTAGGTTAGCTAGAATTATCTGACACAAGATTGTTGTGCTTTTCGCAACAACTACTGTCACTGCTCGCGTGCATTGAAATGGCAACGACTGTTATGAATGGCAACGACTGTTATGAATGGCAACGACTGTTTCAAAAATGGCAACGAATGTTCCAAATGGCAACGATGGTTTACGAAAGGGAAAATTGCGTCGTCGAACAAGACAATTACGGCTACGGTATGCAAAGTCGCTAGCATTTTAATTTTTATAGTTAATTAAGGGTACTAAAAAGCTCAGCAAAGTTGTATTCAACAGCCGTAGTCAGTAAGTATGAAGAAAAACTTTGCCGAGGTTTTGAAAACTCCTGCATGAAGGCTCGGGAAACTTGTCAAAACCTCGGCAAAATTTTTTCACCATACCGATTAAGATATCTTGGTATAGATATAGTTACCAAATGGACGTGTACTAGATGGGTTTTGATTAACAGCCAAAGAAAAAGAATTTAAAACAAGTCTTGGGCAAAAATAACGCTGCCATCGAATAAACGCCGCTCCTGAGAGCCAAAATATTAATAAACGCCGCCCACGAATAAACGCGTACGCCGCACCCTGGAACAGACAACAAACTGAAGCATCGAATTTATGATGTTTACTTTTTACAAGCGCTTGAAAAGAAACAGACAAAAATCTGCAACATCGAATTTATCTGATTTCTTACGCGTTTATAAGCGCAACAAGTTGTAGTTTTAAAACTGTAAAGCTTGATCGGTACAGCCAGACAAAGAACAGTATATTTATTCTTTATTTTTTAAGTAAAGTTACGGTTGGTTGTTTAAAAAAATAAACAGGATTCTAAATAAACGTCGCCCTCGAATAAAATCAGGGAATACGATATAACCTTTTCTCATTTTACACAACTGATCCGCCGAGGTTGCTACGCCGTGTAGAAGCCTGGTACTGAGGGTTGTCGCAGACCGCGAACCGCTGGTACAAGATACATCCCAATGAAAATGAGTTCTAAACTGTCTATGGATAGGTTTCTAAATTCGAAATAGTAATTGGTTGTTTTTCTGTTTTCTTTTAATCAACTGACAATGACACTGCTTTTGCCTACACAAGGGATCGCAAGTCCAGTCACGTGGGCAACAATGATAGCTGTCATTGCACAACACGGCATCCGGAAACAAACAGCACCCAAATCCTGTGACCGAGTGAGCCTGAGGAGAACATGTGGTACCTACTGGGCATACGCCGACAGTTTTACCGCTTTCATTTGTACAGTTTACCGCAGGCTTATTTTTACTTGTTTGTGTTTCTAACATGACGTGCTGAGTCTTCAAAACTGGTTGTTTTTGTCGATGAAGCAAACTTTTTAGAAAGTTACTCACTGCATGTCCGAGGTATTTGCTACCAAATTTGTTATAATGAACATTTTTAAAACCTTTTAAACTAATGCTACAGTTGTTGTACGGAGGAACTCCACACCTCTTTACAACCTTTTTATACAAATCAAGCACTGGAACTTTGGGTTTTTTAGCCATAACAGTTTGTGCTATCTTATTATAGCGAATAACCTCTAAGTTTTTACTCTTCGAGAAAGGTACGGGAGTGGTGAGAACATAGCCAACCGCTGAACCCGTGTTGAGCAATGTATTCTTAACAATACCTAAGTTTTTATGATAATTTGCGGGCGACACAAACTCCTCGGTGGGACCAATAAAGCAACAAACGTCGTGTAGACCAAAGTTGAAGATAATGGCGTCGTAACGTGTTGAATCTTGTGCTAAAGTTTTCAGCCAAATACGAAGACAGTTTACTCCGTAACTGGTGTCCAGAGCGCCGCCATAGCTAAAGTCAAACGGGGCGTGTTGTACTTGGCAAACATTTTCCAAGGAGTCATCTACAAATCTTGCATAACTATATGATGCAAAATGAAGAAAAAAAAGTAAATTTTAATTTTAAACTGAATTACATTGCGTTAAAGCCTCTATTAAGGACTTTAAGAACAACGACAAGGCCAACAAGACGGCTCAGAAAAAATATATTTTGGATTTGCTCTTTATTTTTTTCTGCAGATCATTAGGATTTAATTTTCTCGACCTTAGCTTTGTGAAAAGGAAACGATTAATTGTACCTCCTTGAGGATAAACAAATACTGAGAAAATTTTTATTATACCGTCTTTGTTGTACCAAACCTGCATGACTCTATAGGAGACGGTGTTTTTACGTTCTGTTTCTAACGACATTTACTTGAAGGCGTTCAGCTCGATGCATTCCAACTTATGGTTATTGTATTTACTATTGTTCTTTGTCACCGTCGTTGGCGTCTCCGTTCTCATTTCTTAAACTCCCTAGTGCCATCACGTTATATGGCGGCGTGGTTGGCGCAGTGGCAACTGATCTCTGCAATGCTTCCAGCCACAGGGTCCCGGGTTCAAACCCCGACTCAACCGAAATTTGAACAATTGTGTGACGTTCTTTCCGCCAAAATTGACTGAGTTTTCGATAATTTACAAGGTCGATAAAGTGAATACCAGCTTCTGCTGGGGGCTAACCTGCGACGGGTTAGTCCCGCCCATGGGGAATCAATGCGGACTCTCATCTACTTAACACTACAGAAACCGGAGATAAGCACCGCCTCCAGTGGGCCACTTAGGCTGGTAAAAGCATTTCAGTAATCTGGGTTCTTGGTTCCATCAACTGGGTTCCGGGTTTCTGATGCTAAAACCCTGATTCCAAGCCTTAAATTTCAGATTTTAGACAGAAAATTTATTGGATTCCAGAACATTTTTCATGAGATTAGTATTAACCTCTGGAGAAGCCAAGAAACGGAAGAAAACGTTTTATTATCATTGAAAAACACTAAAAACTTACCCTATCGAGATAGAATCGCCAATAATAAGGCAGTTTTTACCTCGACCAGGCGCGGGAAACAGTGGTCCAGGTTTACAAACTCGCTGAGCTGGGATCACGTGAGGCGCAGAAGAACAGTTATGGACAGCAATGAGCGCATGAAAGGTCACCAGGGCAACACTGATGCGAAGGTCAAACTGCCCTTTTCCCACGTTGACCATTCTCAGATGATGGTATTCTTTCATTTCCTTTCACATTCAGACATACTTTTCAAGGTTTAATATCGTAAAGTCTTCACCTTGGACTGTAAAAGGCTTTGTATTTAAAATCAGGTTTTTCTGATGTCACAGCAGTTTTGAAAGTTACTCCAAATACGTTTTAAAAGCTAATGTAAAAAACTGTGCAGTCAATAAATGTTGGTCGTAGAACCGCTACTAAGTGTTAGTTAGAGGACCCGGTACGGTTAATAACATGTGAATATCCTAAAACTGCTATTCGTGAAAATAAATTAGTGAAACTAAATGAAATTTTAATGAAATCTCCGGTTGCATTAGTCCTTAACGTGAAACCTGTTTTGTTTTGACTGGTGCTGCATACATTTGTTTAAAAAATTTTGTAAATAAATACCTCATTGTATATATTCGTCTTTGAAATATCTTTACACTTTGACACCAATTTCTAAAAATGTAAACACAGCTTTACAAAATAAAAAAAGTACCTGAGCATTTATCGGCTTATATTAAATAATAATTGATCGAAAAATTAAAAAGCGTGATTTAAAATGTAAATGAAAGATGAGTGATATAGCTGGCTAGGCCAATTAAAAATAGATAAGTTTTGTTTCATGAATTTTTTTAAATATCGATATGACTTTTTCGATTAATTTCTATCCCCAGTATTCATTCATCCGATCAAACTCGGGCTCAGTCCCTTATATCCTTACACTGTTTCATACTGAAGACCTTTGTCATAGCCATGTATGAACTACAGCGACTCATTCACGAATAGCTATACCAAAGTATTTTACGAGCTTAAGCCGGGCCCAGTAGAGCCGGTGCTTATCTATGGGACACTAATCTATCGCATTTTAGCACCCAGCAGAAGCTGTTACTCGTTTATACAACTGAGTCGATTGGAACAAGTCGGGTAAAGTGTCTTGTTCAAGAACACAACACAGTGGTCAGGTCAGGGTTCAATCTCATTATACAGCTGAGTTGACTGGAACAGGTCGGGTAAAGTGTCTTGTTCAAGAATACAACACAGTGGTCTGGTCAGGGTTGAATCTCATTATACAGCTGAGTTGACCGGAACAAGTCGGGTAAAGTGTCTTGTTCAAGGACACAACAAAGTGGTCTGATCAGAGTTCAATCTCATTACACAGCTGAGTTGACTGGAACAAGTCAGGTAAAGTGTCTTGTCCAAGAACACAACACAGTGGTCAGGTGAGAGTTCAATCTCATTACATACACAGCTGAGTTGACTGGAACAAATTAGGTAAAGTGTCTTGTTTAAGAACACAACACAGTGGTCAGGTCAGGGTTCAATCTCATTATACAGCTAAGTTGGTAATATGCAGCCAATGAGAAAGGACCATAGGGCTCATTACTGTACTCGGTAAATAAAGTGTACCTGGTATGCAAATTACCCTGAGCACGCATGATTTATTTTGTCGCAAATTTTAATAATCGATTTATCGTAAGTTGCAATTGCACTCCGTCGTCAAATGTGATAAATTGAGCTGTCACGCGTTTTAATAATGCTTGTCGTGAATTGCAACAAAAGGCCAGATGTTGCTTTTCAAATCCTTTCTATTTAAGGCGATGACGTCACAGGATATGTGACCTTACTTTTTCATTAACCTCTATTGGTATGACTGGTCAAAAGCAATGCATTTACTGTGACCCCTTTAACCAAATGTGCGCACCGGAGCTATTTCTTGCAATTTTAAGGGATACCGTACTTTCCCTGATAAGCCCACAGTTCGGCGGTCCAGATAGAAGGGGAAGTTATCAAATTTTCTTTGAAGGCAACTGACTTTCGAAAAATTGCTATCGCGGAACACTATTTTCTGATTAGCCTCTTGAACAAGAAATTTACAACCTGCATGAGATGGTACGTAGACTTTTTGATTGATTCAGCGTCTACATTTTTTTCAGTGTCTAGAAATTGTCTCAACTCTTCAGCGTGTTTGATCACTAACATTTACTCGTAAAAGCAGCGACTATGCGTGCAAACGGTTCTTCCCTATGTGACTGTATTTCTTTCTGTTTTTCTTTTTAAGTGAAATGAGCTAAACGTTGTGGTACCGTATCTGTTTGAATGAGCACTCCCGTTCCAATACGCATCCCTAATCAATTAAACAACCCCAGTGAAACTAGCTATGCGTGCTTCACTTTTAACCCTAGAAGCCTCAAGGGCCAGGGGGGGATCAAACCGATCAAACCCTCCCCCCCCCCTTCGATATTTTGGCCTCAAATCTGAACACCTTGACCAATTGCCAAACGCTTTCACACAACTGTTCCTTGATAATGAATACATGTTTTGACTCTAATTAAATGACGTCATTATTTATGATGTCATCACAGGAAGTCACGAAAAATAAATTGTTACTTTTCATTTTCTCTCCAGTATTTTGCATTTTTATAACGTGAAACGGTATTTTCTTTCCATTTCCTATAATATCTCTCAATTTTAGACAAAATCTTAAAAATCGGAAATTAATCCAAGATGGCGGCAATCTTGGATTTTTGTCTCTGGTAATCTGGTAACCATGGTAACAAGTGAATTGTCACGTGATAAGTATCAAATGAAAGTTCGAGGTCCAAGTAATATTCATGCCAAATTGCAAGTCGATCAGACCATGCAAAATCTTTGGGAGGGGTCCAACCAACCAACTAACTTTGGAGTTAATATTTAATAGACGGATTCCCAGCCGACCGCTACAAGAGGGTCCCCTATACCTTTTTCGTGACGCGTGAATGACTATATTTATTTTTCCGTGACTCGAGATTGAGAATTTTATTTTTCCTTGATTCGTAATTCTTTGTGCAAATATATTTCCTTGAATGTGAAACCATTTTTCGACTTTCTCGTGACGCGTGAAAAGGCCAAAAACTTTTACGTGAATCTGTTTTCGCAAGGGGTATAGGGGGCCCTCCTACAACAACAACAACTTTTATTTCCCTTTTTTCTTTTTAATTATAAGTTACATGTATTACAATTAATAGAAAACGGAAGGGTTACTGGCAACCTGTAATAACCATAGGGCTAAAAATGCCAGATCGCCAGTTGCATTCCAAGCTTGCAAAATATGGTCGGTGACACACAAGCACACACAGACACACATACATAAATACACACCACGAACACACACTGAAGACGGAACATATTCAGATACTCAGATAAAAGATACCAAAAATAAAATAAAATAACAAAGTTGTATTTATATAAAATCTATATTATAAACAGAAAGACAGAACAGTTTGCAAAACAGGATAAATATTATCCTGTTGAAGTGATGTGTCAGACTAAATCAATAGGCCTCAATAAGTCCCTGTTTCAACCTCTTCTTGAACAAAGACATGGACAATTTTTTGGTTTTAGCTTCAGTTGTATTCCAAATTTTTGGACCTCGAAATCGCTAAACAAAGCTATGCCTTCCCTCTGTTAGGAGCCACGATTTGGTGTTTGTTCTCAATTTTTTTGTTTTCAAAATCTTCTCCCTATTGCAGTTCCTACCAACTGCCAAAATGGAATGAGAAACGTTCCCCTTTCTTCCTTCCTACCTTCCTTAAGGAAACCACAACCCACTAATATATAGGATGGTGAACCTGTGCTAAACTCTATGGCCTTTTGAATAGGTTCTCCTGTGGGGCCTGACACATCACTCGTCCCTCAGTGCGCAGACAAAGAAAATAAAACACATACAGTTGGAACACAATAAACTATACTAATAAACTGTTTCTCCCTTTCTTTCTCACAAATTGATAAGTTTTTGTTCCTTAAGGGCAGACAATGTGGCGACTAAGTGAAATTAATTATATGCAGTAGGTTAGAAAGACACGCAACCGATAAATAAGATATATATTGAATTGATCTTTTTACCTATTTCGTCCAAAGTTCCACCCGAAAAATCGAAGGCTTCGTTTAGTTAGTTTTAGGAACAAAAAGTTTCTGACAAAACGTTGATGACTAGGGGCTTAAGCTTGCAATCAACTTTCAAAAACGTTGAACGGTCTTGAGTCAAGCTGAGATATATGCATTAACACTTTTTCTACAGCTGGGTGCTAGAGTCTATTTTGTCTACTTCGATTTTAATAATTAATATTATGTCCATCTGTTTTCGATCTAACTTCAATAAAAGTTATTATGGCTTTTCCGAGCAATACAAGTGCTCTGACATAATTTACCATTTAGTCAAGTAATTATCTGATTATTAAAATACAACTAATTTGATGATCAATTTTTGGCAAAAAATATTCATGGAAAAATGTTTATCGGAAATAGAAATAACTAATTTGACATCTTTTTTTCCCTCAACAAAATAACATTTTCTTTGCCTTTAAGTTGTTAAAAACGTTTGTCTCTTTATAAACATATCACTAAATTGCAAATGAACATTTGTGTTTTGTTCATTTTATAAAATATACTCAATTAGATGTTAATTCTTTCAGGAAAAGGGTCGCATTTTTACAATTGTAAAAGCTATTTTTAACAATATGTAATTTTGACTTGCAACTTACTTGCTTTTAGAAAAGACTTAGTTTTGGTAAAGTCCGACTATTTTCTGTTTAAAGATTTACGATTTCGTGTTATTCCCCTACCATTTTGTCAAGATCAATTACTGTAGTTATATGTGAAAGGAATATGATCCAATTTTTTTTAAAATTGTGGTCAAAAAAGTGTTTATTTTCTAACCATTCTTATTGCAGTAACAGATGTTTTCAAGTTTAAACTGAACAGTCAAAAGACATTAAAATAATCCGACTGCGTGCTAGGAAAATATATTTTGTAGAAAATACACTGATGCTAGATCCCAATAAAGCAATTATATCATTTTGAGTTACAAAGGCTTTTTTTATTTTTCAGACAAACGCGATGGGTGTTTCAATTTTTACTTTTAACATTTTTTTCTTTAACTGTATTCAGTCTATGGGTATTCAAAACGTGAGCTTCCTTCTCTATTTTAGGACGTGAAACGTTCCTAGCGGAGCAAAATAATCTTAAAGCTGATCTTAACTTGTTAATTTTCCAAATATATATAAAAGGATTTACCGCTGATTTTCCAAGAACCAGCAACAGAGTTAAAGCTTTTAGATGTGCGCGCGTTTCAACAGCAGCACAAGGCTTGATAGAGTCAAATATCGCATCAGCACCACAAAGGATAAAGAAAGGCGTCCAAGATATCAGAAACAACAAAACAATAATTCCGACCAAATAAACTTTCTTCATTTCTTCTGCAGCTCGCTCATGAGTTGATAAAATGTTTCTAATATCCACTGGTGGCAGAGCGTGGAGGGCTTTTGCTTTGGAAACAAAACGTTTTGTGAAGAAGTAACACGAGAGAAATGGTACAAGAGTTATTAAGATCGCCTCTCCGATGATAAACCATGAACTTCCCTTGAGCCACATAAAAATGAACAGAGAACTTGCGAGAAGTGTTGATAAAACCCATACTGATAATATTATAACTAACGATCTCTTCTTGCTCATGATATTGCCATAGTAAGCAAAGTTTATAAAGGCTAGATACCTGTCGTAACTTAAGGCACAGACGGTGTACGTGTTGACAAGCATTAGCTGTAGGGTAAGAAACTGTAAAGTGACTCTCATTACATCGCTTTTGTCTGGAAGATCGACATCGGATATCTGCACAACCCATAATGGACCAACAATTGTTCCACAGAAGATATCAGAAATGGCAATAGATCCAAGGAAAAAGTTCGTAGCAGTTCTTAAGTTGCGTGAGCGATATATTGCGATAATAATGTAAAAGTTTCCGATAACTGCAATAATTGAAGATAGTACCGAACAGACAGTTAATATCGAGATAAATTCCCCTTCCAAACGTGTGTTGCAATAATTTGTATATTGGTTATCCATTCAGGCTTATAGTTTACTTTAGAATGTTTTGCCGATGGCGCCTTTTTGAAGCCGCAAAGGGAGACTAACAAGTTTTTATGAAAAGCGAGCTTATTGCTCATTAGCTGCCTCTTGGCGCCGCCTTGGATATCGAATTACACCCGAGCAGGTGCTAGTATGTAGGCCTTTGTAAATTATAATATTTTTTCTCACTAAAATGCTAATGCCTAATGCTCGAATTTCTTACTAAAGTGCTTTTACATATTTTCAAAATTTCACTATAATGCTCAAAAAATGCTCATTCTTAATTCAAAAAATGAAAAAATAGTACTGAAAAAAGTCGATTGCTATAAGAATTAATGTGTTTAGCCTATTTACCATAAAGAAACGTCAAAAATATCTCTAGACCATATATTTGATAAACATTTTCCAACGATTTACTTCATTTATGAGTCATTGCCCTGTGTAACAAAAATTACATCAATCAAAGGAACAACGGAACTTGACTTACATGAGAATCGCAAGTAGACAGCATTGCACTCTTGCTGTGTTAACACAGCTAAAGCATTGCAGATGTTATTTCCAAAAAATTAAGTTAAAGATCTAAAGCAATATGAAGATTTTTTTGTTGGCGACCGGTATAGTTTTCCGAGTGCTTTATTGAGTGGTGCTGTTTGGGACACTGTATCTCTTCACCATTTTAACAGATAATTTTTAGCTTTCAAGGAAGTAGAAATTAATGTTCAAAGATTCTAAAAATATTAAAATGGCTTGCTCTCTTGTAAAAAAAGTGTGTTTTCTGATAGTGTGAAATTTACCTTTTTTGACTGTCGAGCCCCCTTAAGAACCAGTACGATTTTTATTCACTACGTTTTTGGTGAGTAAATCTCAATACCTATGAAATAAATTACTATAAGTTCCTTTAAGTTTGCCATTAAATAGGAATAGAATGCACCATTGTCATTAAAACCTGGGTAATGGTTAATCATTACTCTAAATCTGTGTAACTTGGAATTGTTTTAGGGTCAGGAGCGTCAGGTGGATAGAACTTATTCTTCTTGTTGCAAGTGTGGTAAGTTATTTGATATACTTTAAATGGTACAACTGCATGGTTCCCTATTTGGATAATAAACCTATTTCAAACACTCAGAGGAAATCGCGTTTAAACGACAATATTCCAAAGCAGTTAACTGAAATTCATCAGAAGTCGTTTTCATTTTTTTTTTTTAATTTTACCAAACAATCTGTCACTGTGAACTGATACACTGCCGGGATTTTGGCATGCCCGAATTGCTTGGCATAACCACGTATTCCAACCGAAACAAGGTAACGACATACCTTTAAAGAACATGGCTGCTTACGGTCTCTAGCTTTAAAAGCAAGTGTTTAAACTATTAAGATATAAGCATTATTATCTTTGCAGTTGAAAAGCCTCGAACAACGCCGACAAGTTTTGGACCATCAACGGTTCCAGGTAATACAAAATATGAAGGGATTAAAAAACGTAAAAAGGCGTTCTCTGGTAAAGTTGTTTAAAAATTACTAGCTCTTAACATTTAAACTACTGTCTTCGACGGTTAAAAAATTTGAAAAGTTAACACTGTAAAGAATTTTAAAAATATCTGTTAGCGAGCAGGATTATTGAATCGGAATATGACACACAGTCACTTGAATGCCAAGACAAATGTTTCAAGCACGCATTGGTCGATTAACTACTGCATCACGCAGTCATATGAAATACTTATATGTATTGTAATAGGACTACATGCTGTCCAATTTGGAAATAATTGAGCGACAAAAACTTCCTAGGACAGCAAAATTTGACGAGGCCGCAGGCAAAATCCTCTTTAGCTGTCAAACGCAATTTTAAAATGCAGGTGATTTCCAAATAGGTCAACTCCGTAGTTCTCTTACTTTTTAATTTATATAGCTTAATTTTGCTGCTTTTGCCATTCATTAAAAACATTCAACCAAGCTTTGGAGCCATTTGAAGTAATCTTGCTGAAGCTATTGTTTTTTGTTTCGAAAGTTTGTCTTTTTCTTTCACAGGAAATTTGTTTTTTTATTACACCTTCAGAACTATCGAAACGGAATAAAGCTCGCAAAATCGAGACTAGAAAAGTCAGAAAACTCCGCCGTTTTCTGACATCTGCAGCTAGCCTCGCTGACCTGCGGGTTCAACAATAGCAAGAACATCTTGTAGTTAGCAAGTCTTTGTGTTGCTTAGTCAATTCGGTGCTTACTTGACTGTTGGTTTAGACAAATTATCCCATTATTTCAAAATTGTATACTTCGTATAAATGTCCTGTGAAAGTCTTCAGAGAAGCCGATCCAATTAATGATTAATTGGGCAATAAAAGTATAAACGTTTGGTCAATACGGAAGATTTTACTGACCTGCTATATATTTAAGTCTCTTATGATAATATTTGTTAAGGGCAACCAATAAAAGTTTAAATAAGAAATATGAAGCTACGTATATATAGTTTGCATAAAAAAGGTAAAATTCATAAAAATGAAAATAAAAATTGTATTTTTTATGTTTTAATTGTACATAAGAATATACACTATTGTTTTTTATTGTTAGCATTATCCAATTATTTTTTCCAAAACCCTTGCTTTCTAAATAAAAATCGGATTTTTTATTCGGTTCTTTTTACATCGGATAAAACCCCGAATTGAGGATAACTCGAAAAACTCTACTTCATTTTTCAACAGACAAATAAAACATTTTACTCTTCAATATAACGCTATTTTTTGTAATTTACGATTATGCTTAAATAAATTGTAAATTTTATTGGAATTTTTTTCTACAAATTTATAAACAAATGCTGTCTTTTCACTTACAGAAACGTCGACCGAAGTAACTTCAAACACTGAAAAAACACCTTTCCCAGGTGAGAAACGGTGTTTGTGTTCTACTGATAATTGTAACTGCATTAATAACAACGTGATCATGACTAGTAATCTTTGATAGAAGTTTCCTTTATGCACTTGTGAACGAATTTTATCTTGTAATTAAATCCATAGAAGTTTCAACCAAAGTACCTTCAACTACAGGAAAGACACCTTTTTCAGGTGAGAAACTGCGTTTGTGTTCTGCTAAGAACTGCAATTATGCAATTGCTAATCTTTAGCAGAAGTTTTCTTTATGCACTTGTGAACAATTTTTTTTTCTTGTAATTCCACAGAAGTACCTTCAACTACAATACCTTTTTCAGGTGAGAAACTGTGTTCATATTCTGCCAATAAATGTAATTATCAATTAAACATTAGGAAAGAGGTAATAAAATTACTAATCTTTGATAGACGTTTTTTTTTTGTGAACTTGTGAACAAACTTTATCTTGTAATTCCACAGAAGTACCTTCAACTACTGGAAGGACACCTTTTTCAGGTGAGAAACTGTGTTTATATTCTGCCAATAAATGTAATTATCAATTGAACATTAAGAATGAGGTAATACAATTACTAATCTTTGATAGACGTTTTTTGTGAACTTGTGAACAAACTTTATCTTGTAATTCCACAGAAGTACCTTTAACTACTGGAAAGACACCTTTTTCAGGTGAGAAACGGTGTTTCTTTTCTGTTAATGACTATAAACACCAATTTAACATTAACAACGAAGTAATACAATTGCTAGTCTTTGATAGAAGTTTTTTTGTGCACTTTTGAAAAACTTTATCTCGTAATTCCATAGAAGTACCTTCAACTACTGGAAAGACACCTTTTTCGAGAAAGAAACGATGTTTGTATTCTGCTCAAAACTATAAAAAAACATTGACAATGAGGTGCAGTTATACAATTGGTAATCTTTGATAGAAGGTTTCAATTTTTGCACTTATCAACAAATAATATTTTGTAATTCCACAACAGTTATATCAAAAGTACCTTCAACTACAGGAAAATCACCTTTTTCAGGTGAAAGAATATCCGCAATTAAAATTTATAAGATAAATTATCAACCCATAATACGGAAGTAGAAAAAGAAGCTAGTAGTTCCTATTTGGTTCCTATATTATATCTATTTGTTTTGTAATAATTATCCACATCTTTTCCTATTCAGAAGTGACTGGTACGTCAATGAGAACTGAAGCAACAACCACCCCAGGTGCATTTTTTATCTATTTTTAATTAATAATAATAATAATGATAATAATAATAATAATAATAATAATAATAATAGTAATAATAATAATAATAATAACAATAATAATAATAATAATAATCAAATGTAAAATTACAACACTTTAAAAAGACATTTCAGAGACATAGATAATAGTTAAATTTCGCTAGAATACGTTCTTTTTCATAAGAAGAAGAACAAGAAGAAGAAGAAGAAGAAGAAAATTAAAAATAAAGTTCATATGTTAATTTGAATAGATGTGTTTTTTTTTGGTTTTTATGTATACTTCAGTTTATATATATATGTATATTAATAGAGACTAGTTTATAGGCTACACTGTGGCGTCTTATGTATTAGTATTTTAAATTAGAATCCAGATGTGTATCTTCTATAATAATAATAATGATAAAGAAATAGAAGCATTTCAACTGTTTTATAAGACATCCGTAGTAGTAGTAGTAGTAGCAGCAGTAGTAGCAGTAGTAGTAGTACCAGTAGTAGTAGTGTAGTAGAAGTAATAATAATAATAAGAAGAAGAAGAAGAAGAAGAAGAGTAGTAGTAGTAGTAGTAGTAGTAGTAGAAGTAGTAGTAGCAGTATATTTCCTTATTACGTACATGTGTTAGAATTTGATTGATGACTGTTTTTAAACAGTTAAAACATGTGTATCTCGTTTTATGACCAATTTCATTGCTACACGAGCTTTTTTTCCCTTTGAGGTTTGGTTTTGGGCTGCCGTCAATCAAAACCTTGTTTATTATTTAGCGTGCAACAGCCAATCACAATCCATAAACTACAGACATGTAGGATAAAGTATGCATTATCTCGCCAGTGTCAAAAAGTACAGTTTCTTTGAGCTATGACATGATTGACATCAGATAATCCAAGGTCGGCGCTACGAAAAACCGCAACTGACGCGTAGCAATGAAAAGGTGGTAAAACCCGTGTAAATTCCTAACTTTAGTGAATAATCAAGTTTTTAGGATGGTGAAGGGGGAGGGGTTGGGGATGCATCAAATGCGAC
>JAOCPT020610891.1:0-10097 GCA_026546935.2 Palythoa grandiflora | reverse complement strand
TTAGCTACAATTATACTTTCTGCATGTAATATATATAAATAGTTGAATTTTTAGCATATTAGCATATTTTAGCATATGTACATACACGTTTTAACGAGTTCTGTCAACTCCTAGGTGTTACGTGTTTAAATAAATTATTATTATCATAGTTATTATTATTATTCCAGAAACATAAACCCAACTGTAAATGCTGTTATCTCAGTCAATACTGTGTTAAAATGCACATGGTATATACCAAAATTTAAGTAATACATTACTGAATAAAATGCCAATTGTTCACCATTTGTTCTTTCTGAACAGCTTAATTTCACAGTCAGTATACTCTGCTATAATGGGAGCTGTGGCCTTCCTAGATCCTCCCCTAAGATGACACCTTGAAAGTTACATAGTTATAATTATGCTTTGTAATTCGCATTTTTACTTTCCTTAACCCTTTCAGCCCAGGCAATTTATCAGCATCCACCTTCCCCATACAGAACTCAAGTTTACACAATAACATAATTGGTAAAGAGAATTAAGGAATTGATCAAGTGGAATAAGCTGTGAAAGATGAAAAGTCGAATTCTCCCAAACTGCTTAATATATAGAAAGTATGGAACTCAGTTGGGAGAATTTACCAATACATCATTTGTTGTGTTTGAGACTTAATGAGATAATCAAAGAGGCATGCTTTTACTAGACACACCTGGAGAGAACACTCTAGATTTTTTTATGAAGAAAACTATCATTACCTGTTCATAAGAACATTTAACCTTACAACCCCTTTTCTTCCCCTTACCACCTTCACATAAGTACTCTTCCTGGCATTAGGTTTAATGGTAACACTTTGGTAATTTGACATTCCTAAAGGTAGACCCCAAAGATGTTGAAGTAGATCTGGTAGAATTATTAATCAAGGACCAGTATGTGAGTCGCAGCGACATGTGGCGTCTGTCTAGTAGCATCACTGATGTGTGTGTCTATGTCAGTAAGAAACTTCAGTTTGCAGGAATAAGAGCTCAAGTCAGTGAGATTTGGGTCAAGGATCAGAAAGTTTCTTGTGGAGTTATTTCAGAAAACACAAGGGTACGTTTGTTCAATTATCTTTGTATAAAATATATTCTGCAGTGGAACCCTGCTATAATGAAGTGAGATAGTGCCAAAAAAATTAATTGTTTGTTAGTGGAATCTTTTTTGCAACAAAAACCCTGTTATAACAAATTATCTGGTTAACTAAATATTCATTATGGTGGGGTAAATTAATAAATAACAATTACCAAAAATTCAATACTGTAAGTAGAAAACATTAGTTTTGTTCATTTAAGTAGAAAACATTAGATTTGTTCATTTGACACTGTAAACTGTCAGTGTAATGTGCTGACAATCAAAATATCAAATTCAAAAACCTTTGCAGTAAATGGGGGTCACGTGATCACAGCTACTTTAAATCAATCAACTACGACAAAATGGTATTCAAAACTGGAAAGAACAGGTTCACATTAGTAAAATGGCAAAGTTTCAACTATTGAATTCAAATATGTAAAAGATGGAAAGCAACAGAAAATAGGATATTTTCTAAGGATTTGTATGATTGGTGAGCAAGCCTTACACACCATTACCATTTTCACATATATTTCCTTAGAAAAATTTTGATTTTATATTGGCTGTCATTTTTGAAGTACTTAACATTGAGACTTCAAAACTATGCCTTCTAACTAATGTTAATCTGCACTTTCCATTTCTGAACATCATTTTGACATAGCTAATTAATTGTGGTCACGTGACCTCTTACTACAAAGGGCCTATTAACTTTGAAATTTATTTAAAAGTAACAGTAACTGAGAAGTAATGGGCCTGACAAGATAAGACAACAACAGTTTGACGTGGAAAAGCGAAAGGACTCCAGAGAAAACAAAACATTCACACTACAACTGAAGAACAAGTTTCAAGAACTGGAAGATACAAGAACTATACAGCGACTAGTACCAACGGCATCAACACCATGTGGGAGCAGATCAAAACAGCTTACATACAGACCTGTGAAGCCTGTCTAGGACGGAGACAGAAGAATAGGAAGGAGTGGATCACAGTAGCTACCTGGCAAGCCATCGAGATTAGAAGAGCCCTAAAGAAGAAAGTCATGGACACCAGATCAGAGAGATTAAAGGAGAGATACAAGCAACAGTACAGAGAAGCATACCAGATAGTGAATATGATGACGAGAGAAACGGTTATACACGGAAAATCTCACAGGCAGAAGAGGCCGTCAGCAGAGGAGAACATGGACAAGTATGCAAGATCACTAAGCTCGTCATTGACAAGTGTTGGAGAACCACCGAGTGGACAAGCAAGGAAGACTACCCACCGCAGAAGCAGAGTAAGAAGCAAGATGTGCACAACATTTCAACGAAGTTCTGAACAGACCACCACAACAGTTGATGCAGAAATACTGGATCTTGATACTGATATAGATGTCAGCAATACCAGAGAAAGTGGAAATCATGGCAGCCATCAGATCCCTCAAAAACGGAAAAAACCCGGGACAGGACAGCCGCAACACAGAGCTCTTCTTCAAGGTAGACCAAGATTTTGCAGCACAATTTCTTCAACCACTCATTACAGCAATATGGGAGGAGAAACAAAACCTGACGAATGGACAGAGTGTGTAATCGTGAAGATTCCAAAGAAAGGAGCCTTGGGAAATTGTAACAACTGGAGAGGACTCACCCTTCTGTCAGTCCCCAGCAAGATCCTAGCCAAGCTCATCATCAGACGGATCTATGAAGCAGTGGACCAGCGACTGAGAAAAGAACAAGCAGGTTTTAGGAAGGGGCGAGGGTGCACAGAACAGAAATTTACCTTGCGTAACGTAATTGAACAGTGCACAGAATGGCAGAGACAGCTGTACATCAACTACGTGGACTTTGAGAAGGCTTTCGACTGCATTCATCGAGAAAGTCTATGGCGCATCCTCAGGGCAGATGGAATTTCACAACAGATTGTCCTTGTCATCAAGAGTTTCTATAACAACTTCAAATGCAGGGTGGGATACAGCAAAATCAGCTTTAATGTGAGGACCGGTGTTAGACAGGTTTGGTCTTTGTCGGCGTTGCTGTTTAGCGTGACGGTTGACTGGGTGATATAGCAAACATAATCGGCCATTCATGGGGCATCAGATGGATCCCCTTCTCAATCCTTGAAGATCTGGACTTTGCCGACGACATAGCGCTGATCTCACACACTGTCCAACACATAAAGAAAAGACTACCCGTCCAAGCATATTTGCATAGCAAGTGGGCCTGAAGATCATCCAGAAGAAGACAGAAGTGATGATGCTGAATGTGCCAAACCCCTCATCGAGCAAAGTGAATGGAGAATATCTTCCAACGACTGAAGAATTGATCTAACTCGGTTAATACTGTCAGGCACGATTGCGGAGCAGGCAGCGATATCAAGAATCGCCTTAACAAGGCCAGGAGTGCTTTCAGAATGCTGAACAACGTATGGAAATCATTCCATTACAGCATCAACACCAAGCTAAGACTGTACCAAAGCTGTGTACTTTCCACCCTACTGTATTGCTCAGAATGCTGGAGAATGACTGAAAGCAACCTCAATAAACTGTCCACCTTACACACCAAGAACCTTAGAAGAATCCTATATTTGTTCTGGCCCAAGACAATCTTCAAACAACATCTCGCCCGCTGCAACCAAGACAGCACGGACACCATCATCATGCGAAGGCGATGTTGATGGATTGGACACGTGATGAGAAGAGAGCCGGACAACATCTCCCGCACAGCTCTTCACAACCTAAGAACACCTGGTGTTGAACTGTGGAAGGGGAGCTCATGACCCTCCATCGCACATGGGGGACCAATCAGAAGCTGGCCCAAAACAAGCAGGAGTGGCGTACCTTTGTTGCTGCCCTACATGCCAGATGGCAAAAATGGGCATGAGTGAGTGAGTGATCATCTTTGATTTGTCTCCACACAAAGTTCCACGTGTCGCTTAAAAAGATCTAGTGCTGGCCACCTACAAATTGGAGCACAAGAAGCCATCTAAAGTGTCAAAGCTTTTGTCCTTAATTAAAGATAAGGAAGACATAGTTGAAGCATAAGTGGAACACTAAATAGTACAGTACACATGACTGGAATAAAACAAGCTGTGATTCCTACTCAATTTTATTATATCATTTCTGACTGCTGCGAGCAATGGAATAAAATATTCATTATAGTGAGGTAAATTGTGTGTTGGGACTATCAAAATCTGTTCGTTAAGTGTGGTTTGCGATAGTTGGGTTCGTTTCCACATATTAATTTTTACTGTAATTCTGTCGGGCTTTCAGATGTTATTTGTTATAGTGGGGTCTTCGTTATAGTAGGGTTTATTTAAGCAAGGTTCTACTAGTACTGTAACTTGTGTTGCAACAACTACAGCTGTTAAAATCATTTTCAAACTTATTTTTCAAGGTAGTTTTTATTCAAAAATGTTGTTATGTATTTTATTGATTTTAATATCACAATTATCACTTTTATTATTTAGTAGTATTACTAATTAGTACTTGATATATAATTTTGTAACTGTTAGACAATAAAGTACAGCAAACTCTTCACTTTATTTTGCTGTAAATTGATTGCAGGTTGTTTTCAGATCATCAAGTTCGTTGATGTATCTATTCATCCAAATGAGTCAAGAAATGTGGGATTTTGGTTTGAATGGAGATCTGTATTTTGAGAAGACAGTGAATGGTTTTCTACATGAGCTCTTCACACAATGGAAGGAGTCAAATACAAACCAAGAAGTGACTATCATTCTCTTTTCAAGAACATTTTATGATGCACTGACCATAGGTGAGTATTACATGATATTCTGGGTATTCCATTGCCTTACGCTTTGTCCATACACATAATTTTATCTTATCACCCACTGGGTCCTTTCTTGTACACCTACCCACTTTCAGGAGAAATAAGACGACCTCAATACGATTGCCAAGAAAATAGGTCTGAACATCAGCAAAAAGAAATCTAAAATTATGCGCGTCAACTCTGGTGTGACAGTACAAATTAACATCGATGGAGAACCGTTGGAACAGGTCAAGGATTTCACATATCTGGGGAGTGTTATCAGTACAGACAACAGCGCACAGAAAGACATCAAGGCTAGGTTTAACAAAGCAAGGTTCACATTTAGTAGACTCAAGAACATTTTGAAATCTTAACGGTACAACCTTGGGACCAAAGTTCGTATGTCAAATATATTTACTTGATGACCAACAGAACTTACTCCAATCCAAGTCCAAAAATTCTGGGGGCAAATCAGCGAGTGTTTCATTTTCAATCCTTCCCACTGTATTTGGTGAAAATTGGTGCATTGTGGGTTTTATTCCAGCTTGGGTCGTCTGATTTTTTTCAGCAATTGTTCTGTTTATATGTACTCAAAAGAGGCATCTGAGAGAGTCTGTCTTTGAAATTGAACAAGTTGTTCATTAAGTGTGTGATACATGTATGAAGGTTATATTAAGATCACTCAAATTTCACGGTGTCATCCATGAGGTTTGCTGCATTCATAAAACTCCAGAAAGAGGGAAGTTCAAATTACATTCATTTAAGACAACAAACCTACATTAAATGATATTTTTTAAACCAGGATTGCTCATCCCCTAAACCAATTTCGTTAAAGCTGGAAAAATGCTTGACAGTATATTGTTTTCTATGGCACTTTGTAGATTCATTTCCTGAGGAAATGAGAATGTCTGTGCAACAAAACCCTTATGGGCAGTTTTATGAAGATTTCTACCAAGTAGTTGTTCATGGTGAGCGAAGAGATGATTGGTTACCAGTACTTACAAATCTCAAGAGATATTTTACCGTATTTCCCAAGTACATCAACTGTTGTGAAGATTTAGATGGGGTTCCTGTGGGTACAAATTCTACTTCTTATGAAGGAAACTTTCTTGAAGCAATCAATCTCAGCATGAACAGTAAGTACACAGTCACGTATCAGATTTAAACCCAGAACATTAACTCTCAGACCCTTTGAAATTGCTATCATAAAACAAATTAATTATGTTGAATGATTTCTAGCTAAGTCCTTTTACGAGCCTAAGTGACCCATTGGAGCCGGTTTCAGTAGTGTTAAGCGGATGAGAGTCATTGACTCCCCCTGGACGGGACACTAATCCGTCACAGGATAAACCCTAGCAGAAGCTGGTACTCATATTACTGACCTCAGGAGGATGGAAAGCTAAGCCAACTTTGGCGGAAAATAAGGTCACACAAATGTTTAACACTCGGATGACCGGGTTTGAAGCTGGAACCTTGTGGTCAGAAGGCAGAGATCTTACCACTCTGCCAACCACGCCGTTGTTAAATGATTCCTAGTCCAGCATTAATTTTAAACAAACTACTTTTTTCTTCCGTTACAGTATTTGAAAGGTATCATATTGATCGGACATTTGATCGTACTGGACAGACAGTTGTTATCATCACTCCAGGAACTGGAACTTTTGAGGTGGACAGAGAGCTGAGTAGTTTGACAAAGCAACGGATGATTGATAGTGGTATGTGAATAGCAATACGTCCTATCCCAATAGTAGCCACAACTATCTACTTGTAAAACGACTTTACATTTGATTTTGAACACATTTATAAGTTGTATTGTATTTTGAAAGGCTGTCACAACATGAAAATAATGCTTTGAACATGTTCATCTACCAATAAATTAAGCTCACAAACATCCTTCAGAAACCGGAAAAATTTACCCATCTCCGTCACTTTCTGATACAACAACTGCAATCGCGCCTGTGCTCCAACACTAGAACAACATACCACAGTGACAATTTGATTAGTAGCACCAACAAAGTTCTCCATTGCAGGCTGTAGGATTTTGTGGTAGTGATCGCTTCTATTAGCGTGTCGTTACCATGCTCAAGAATATACGAAAACCATTTTTTTTCATGGAAAAACTATGATACTATTGAAGAAACATATAATCTAAGTAGTTGGAGTAAACAATCGACGGCATACTGGGCTTTTCTGTAAATTTATCAGTTCGAAAAATATGGTAAGTTTTAGCTATCGTTCCGCTTATTTTCTCCAACTTACTTCAATCCCAGTATGAATTTCTGGAGTATTAACGACTACAAAGAACTTTGCTCGATGTTGATACTTGTCAATAAAATCAATATAGGTTACCATTTCGTGTAAGAATTGGCACTAAACACCACCGCTACAGAACCCAAATGTTGTTACTGATGGATTCACTACAGCCTGCGTTCTAAGAATAGGTCATGATTTGGTGGTCTATAGTTTATTTATGCTTTCTTACAGGGGTGGCTGCTGACTTGGTATGTATGGCAGAACAGCCGCTCCACACTGTGCCACTACTGAAGTTCTTTAACAAAAGTTTAGGTCAAACAAACAGCCTGGGAGATGATTACAGTATTCCACATTGGATAAATCACAGTTTTTATACTGCACCAAGTTCGCGTACAGCCGCCACGGGAGCATATATTCCAAGAATCAGGGTACCAGACACAGTTTTGAGGCACTTTGGGAAAGACATCAAGGATATACCATTGTTTAAGGGTAATCTAATTTTTTTTACAACACGGACCTTATTTTTACATCTTAATTGACTAAAGACGTCCATTTTTAGCCAACCTTATAAGAAGTAAAGTTTTGATCTTCCACCTGTAGTCATTTACCTTTAATATTACAATAACAAGTTGTAGCTCTCGCTAAGTGCCTACAAGTACAAAGCTCATTCAACTCTCGCCTTGCGAATATCTCGCTCTTACGTACTCTTGCTGATACGGACAGAAAAAGTTGCTCTCGACAAAAAATTCCTACAAAAAAAATACAAGAGGTTTTAGAAAAGCGCACACAGCTGGCTTGCCTGCTTTCTATAAAGAGCTTAGCGCACGAAAAAAAAATTAAATTGAGTTGCAGCAAATATCACCCAAACGTAAGCCGTAAGGTGTTTTCTATTTTTACATTATGTCACGCTCCCAAAAACTCACACTGCGATTGGTTCACACGTCTTTCCTATTGTTATATCACATTACCTTGCAATCGATAATTTTTCTGCCTACACATGATACATGTTCACGCATTGGCGCTTTACTCTGTGACTGTGGCCTCGTCAGCGTCGGTTCTTTCCCTCGGCTGACTTGTTGGCAATAATTTGTAAAGTCTAATGCCATCACGTGAATAAACATCAAACTGGTAAAAAAAAACTAGGAATGATGGTATCACTAAGTGCAAAAGCTGTAGACAGAGGGTTATGTAGCAGGGTTCTGTAGCTGAATTATCCAGCGGCTCTAGTAAAGGATTATTCTACGTTGTAATCATCGTCAAGTTAATTTAGTAAGTGAATTGCATTGTCTTGTCATTGAAAGTGGTAGCAGTGGGACATTGTGGTCTTAAGTTGAGACTGGATGGTGCTACTGTCAGAGCCAGGACATCAGCAGACGTGGTTTTTTAGTCTTCCTACATCAAGTGCTTGCTTTGCCCACCCCCTCAATAAAGGCGGCTGTGAATTTCCTAGCTCTTGTGTATTCTTATAAATATTATCTTTCAACAAGGATCTGGTGGCGTCATAAAAAAAACCCTTAAGCTTTTTATAAAGTTTTGGAAACCTTCAAGTTTTTCAGTTGGGAATACAATGCTTTTGCTGTTGATGGATCATAGAAATCTCTAAAATTCTAGACAAAACTATACATATTGTTCACAGAAGGTTTATTTGTCTTTTGAACATTTGATACTTGTGAAGCTGATAGATAGATAGTAATAATTATGATAATGATAAACTTCTGTCTAGGCTGCGATAAATTACAGTAATAAATATTACTGTCACAATATACCTGTAAACAACTAAACATTCTACCTAAGCATGAGTCTGTAAAAAAAGTGAGTATTGTAAGAAACTATTTATAGCTTTTATTTTGAATCTTAACATACAGCATTGTTTATGTATAAATCAAAGGTTTTTTGTGCCGCTGTCATTTTATTTAAAATATTTTGTCTTTAGGAGTGTTTGAAAGTTCCCAGAACTACCCAGAACAGAGTGAACAATCCAACCAAATTCCAGACTTTGTTGACTACGATGATTATGACGCCAAGGTTTTCCGTACGTCGTCTGCTAAACGTCGCGGCAAAGTGCGAAGCAAAGCGATTTTGTCATCAAGAAAACCACACAGCAGCCATCATGATCTGGAGACGTTAAGCAAGTGTGGAACGTTTGGAGAGTTTAATGTTAAAGAATACTTTTCGCCAGAGGAAAGAATTGCCATTCCAATTTCCTCCAAGTCTATCTCTGTGAGTACATGTTATAACCCCCACCCCTTAAAAGAAGTCACTGAATGACTGTCATCAATTGCTGGGGAAAGTTGGGAGGGGCACTACCGTAACTTGTCTTGGTTTGTTCATACTTAACCTTATTTAGATAAGAGATTTGCGAAATAAGGATTTTTTCTAACTGGCCCTGCTGACGGATTTAATCAGCAATAGGTAGATTTCATCTGACCCAAATTAAAATGATAGCCCAAACCATAGAGCAAAATCATGCCTAGACATGTAAGGTGGATCTGGGATGGTCAGTGATTCGAGAATACTTTCTTTATGTTTGTCCATGATCTTCAAGCTACAATAATTAACATTAATCAAGATAAACACGAAAGTCAGTTTACAAAAGTATGCAAGGGTTGGTAACACAAAACATTTCACTACTGCGAAATTTCTCACTCTAAAACTTAACCGACTACGTCGGGTCGGTTATTTGTGGTTTCGTATTAATATTTTATTAGTCCAGGGTCAAAATAACCGTTCTTTGGCCGGCTTTCCTCCGTTAATTTCCCACCCTGAACATAAATCAGGGCTCCATATAACAAGTAAATCACTCGCAAATGCGAGTAAAATTTTCCGCTGGCGAGTAACGGAGGCAACGTACTTACCTGTTGGCGAGTGTATAATAAATTTCTGATATTTTTATTTGTGGGTTAAAATATATGACTAGTTGCTCAATAAAGTTAGATTCGTTACAGATTCCGTCAGTGTTTTACTCTCGATCGATTCCCGTGGATGGTGCGTGATTTCAAAGTGAATATTCTACAGTTT
>JAOCPT020610813.1:0-10099 GCA_026546935.2 Palythoa grandiflora | reverse complement strand
CCAAACTTTTGTAAATTTTGGCATTTTCTACATTTTCTGCCTCGATCAACGCTAAAGTTTTCTCTTCTGAAATACGATGCCATTTTGACAACAGCCTCAAAATCAACTAATAGACTTGGATATCGCGAGTTACGGGAGCCAATCACAGCTCGCGAAAATGGATATCGGTTACTTTGGTAAATACTAATAATAAATATTTTATTTGGAAGTTTGCAACTTGGTAATAAAACTAAAAAAGAACTCCTCAATACTTGGAAAAGATATTATGAGTCACTGACTTGTATTGAACCCCTAATCTCATATATAGCTGATTACTGGTTAGATGCTCTACCCACCGAGCTACAGAGACTCGCATAGGGAGCTGAGTCACTAATTAAGTTCTTATTGATGGATTCCTGCTGGAGATATGTCTTACAGCTACTTGCTTGATAATGTTCAGTAGTCATATAATGCTAAATGCTTCTACTTTTCAAATGATTCCATTTGGAAGTTTAAAACTTGGTAATAATATTACAGTCTAAAAACTCCATTATCTGGACTTCTTGGGACCAAACAAAATAGACTGGATAATTGAGAGTCTGGGTAATCAAAATATGAATCTTAAGGACCGAGGTAAAAAAAAGAACACAAGTTATTATCTCTTTTGAAGATTTATATAATGTTGACTGTAAACATACCACCAAATAAATGTTCTCTCATTGCTCCGTTTTCAACTTTTTGAGATAAAATGTATTTTAGATGAGTCTAAAAATTCTAATCAATATTCACAAGAACTTTGGGACCAGAGAAAAAGTCTGGATAATTGAGGTCTGGATAAATGAGGTTCAACTGTACTTTATAACTTGGTAATTAATATTATTTTATAACTTAGTTGCAAAGATCTTGTGGCTAAGAATATTTTTTATACTGAAATCCCCATCACAGTATATAAAATTTTTGAATTTAAATGTTTACAATATATAAAGAAAAATGATAATTAAAACAATTTTTTTTTAAATGTTAATAAAATTGTCCCTTAGATGTGGTAATCTTATTTTAAGGATTAGATCCAAAATTAAAGGTAGTTTTGTTAAAAGGCTAATTAATGTTAAATAAAATGTAAATGCAAATAAGGTTCTGAATAATTTTACATTTAAAAAAAAACAAAAAATAATATATGTACCAACTTTTGACTTTTCAATTTATAGAATGCTTTGGGTATTGATAAAACAATAAAGAGTTGGAAACTATGCATTGCAGTGCCACAGTGATTGAGAGCTTGCCTAAAGTGTCACACAGTTAACTTCAATTTGGCCAAATAGCATATAATTTTTTCCAAATTGGGCTTGGCCCCATTTGATTACATTACCTAATATACGAATATATTATACGAATGATTATACTTGGCCAAACTTTTTAAGTGTAATCATTAATTATAATATATGCATGAACCATGAACTAGTTGTAATTAATTTTATTAAATAATTATTTTTATTAATAAAAAAAAATTAATGTATGTTATCATAAGTTATGCTAATTTATGCATTAATATTTTCAACACTCAACCTTAACTAAACAGATAGTTTTAAGAGTTGCCTATTTGGGGTTGTCCATTACATTTATTTAAAATTAACTCAAGAAGTATTAGCTGGTTGTAGATCATCGTACGTTGGAAAAAGTTTGGCACTGACACAAAACCTTAAAATCAAACTTAAAACATATAGCGGCAGAAATTAATTACAGGGTGATAATTCTAATAATAAAGTTGCTGGTTAATAAATTATTTTGCAGGCTGTAAATAAAAACATTAGGGACAACTCTGTAATGATGATAATTATAATAATAATAATTAATGATTTTTATAATTATATCATCACTGTTCTAAGCTCTTAAATACTGGTGAATATAAATGAGTCGTAGATAGTCCACATCTACTACAATGGCAAACATAAAGTTATATTTGAAACACTGAGAAATGTCCTCAGTGAAACAGACATACAACAACACCACAAGCACTGCCTTACTCCAGGGTTCGTACAGGTCCTTGAAAACCTGGAAAGACCTGGAAAAATAGAAATTCAAAATCCAGGCCTGGAAAACCTGGAAAATTGATATCAGTCCTGGAAAGTCCTGGAAGTTTAGCTCATTTCTTAGGCAGTTTGTTTTTTTTAAATAAAATAACTAAAAAAATTTCTCATTCGGCGCAACAAATCCAGGCACAGATTCATGTGCAAAGATTGCAAAAAAAATGCTCTTATCGCTTCTTGCTCATCTGCGACCATCCGTTTTTTTGGTCATTGAGAGACTGACCCCAGCTATTCAAATTTTTTTAGTTTATTTAAGGTCCTTGAATTTTGTTGATTTAGTCCTTGAAAGTCCAGGAAAAGTCCTGGGATCTCCTATGACTGAAAGTATATGAACCCTGTTACTCTTTTCAAAAAGTGTTTTCAAGAGTTCCTTGAAATTGAAAGACTATACGTACGGTTTAACACCCTTATCTGAGAAGATGCAAAGTTCTAACCATTTACAGATTTCAGAAAAAAACCAGCTCCTTCTTGTCAGTATTATTAATTTTTAAGATCCTGAGTGAATAATTGACTTGGATTCAATCCCAAACCTTCCACAGGCAGCCTGGCATCTTACCGACTAGGCTAACTGGGCAACCGTCTATTATGATCATACAATAATCTAAACTGGTTTTACCATTTCATGCAGTTCAAGAATTTTATAATTTATCTCAAATCAGTTACCCATGTTAAATAATTTTCTTGCTGATGACAATTTCAAAATCAATAATTTGTTAATCATGTATAACATATGAGTTTGTGCTAAGTTTCTACACTCTCCTTAAAGATCGACGAGGAACAGCAGGAAACACTGACACACTTCAACAAAGTAGGCCTCAATAATTATTATTCTAGTACAAAAATTTGAATAACTTCAAATCTTTAGTAATTTAATTGGTTTTTCAGCCAAACCACCTTCCCAACATTTTTCCATTTAACAGGTAGTGCAATTTCCTTTTGAGCAAATAGATCTCACATATTCTTTTATGAGCCTGCAAGTGGCCCATTGGAGCCTGTGCTTATCTCCAGTTTCTGTAGTGTTAAACAGATGAGAGTCACTGACTCCCCTAGGACAAGACACTAATCCATCGCAGGTTAACCACCAGCAGAAGCTGGTCTTCATTTTACTCATTTTACCGACCTCGGGAGGATTGAAAGCTGAGCTAACTTTGGTGGAAAAGAAGGTCACACAAATGTTCAACACTTAACTGATCTGGGAGTTGAACCTGGGACCTTGTCGTTAGAAGGGAGAGATCTTACCCCTGCACCAACCACACTGCCGTTAGATCTCTGATATGATGATGAAAAAATGAATGGTCACTCTATGAGTTTCAACTACTGGTTCAAAAGTTAGAGCATTCTTGGTTTATAGGGAGTTGGGTTGATAAGTTTAAACCTTGACGGATTGCCAAGGGTTTGCATATATTACCTACATACAGTGCCTAAACTCACCCCCTAACAAACTTGCAACTCAATACCGCCCTCCCAGACAAAGTGGTGGCATGTTCGGCGCAGTGGTAAGATCTCTGCCTTATAACCACAAGGTCCCCGGTTCAAACCCCGGATCAGCTGAGTGTTGAAAATTTGCGTGACCTTCTTTTCCAACAAAGTTGACTCAGCTTCCATTCTCCCAAGGTTGGTAAAATGAGTACCAGCTTTTGCTGGGGGCTAACCTGCGATGGATTAGTTTCCAGTCCAGGGGAGTCAAATAATTACTCTCATCCGCTTTGCACTACAGAAACTGGAGATAAGCACAGCTCCAATGGGCCACTTAAGCTTTTAAAAGGATTTAGCTTTAGCTGAACAAAACAAGCTGCCTACAGCCCTGAAAACTAAGTGACTATTTTCTGAAATATAACAATTTTTAAAACAAGTTCTTTGGGCCATCCCAAATGCAGTATCTAGAGGGATGCAGCTTATAGTTGTTTTTGCTTAAAATTGAAGAACTACTGTATGGCACAACTGTCAAAAAACAATCATAGTACAATTATAGTTTATTAACAATAACCAAAGCTTTCACATTCATCCTTATTAATTTCATAACCAAGATTTTAAAAAATTGATTTTAACAGAAACTAACTCACACTAATGAGATCTAATTTCTTAATCCTAACTATTTAACCATGAATTAATCATGATTATTAATATTGCCTTATTGTGTTATAAATGTTGAAGTACTGTTACTGTTATTTAGAATTTTACTATAAGATTTGATGTTTACCTTCAGAATATATTATTTATTACCTAATATGTAATTTATAACGGTAATGATTTATGTATTTAATAATAAATAATATATTTACAATGTACATACTAAATAACATAAGTTATGAGACAGATCTATCAAAATTATTGGCCATTGATACTACATACATTAAGCTGTTGGTAAATAAATTTACCATAATTCTATGTTTCTGTCATATTGTCGATTGCAGCTACCCCTCCACATGCGTGACAAAAACATGTTCTGCCGGCCAATCAAAGTTCAAAGTTTTGACAATCAAACTTCAAAGTTTGGACAATCAAACTTCAAAGTTTAACCGAACAAGTCTGGAACGTTTTGGCGCCACTTTAATCAAAGGAAGCAAAGCGTACGTGAATTTTGTGTTTTGCAATTTGAATGACGGATGATAGGAAGTCATGGAGGAATTTTTGTCCAATATCGACCGTGGTCTTTTACAAGTTTATGATTATTTGTGTAACTTGTGCCAAAGCATTCCAGACATAATTTCTTAAACTTTGAAGTTTGATCGGTTAAACTTTGAAGTTTGATTCTCAAAACTTTGAACTTTGATTGTCATGTGTGTGGAAGGGTAGCTGCAATTGACAGTATTAACCTTTTCTGCAGCTATAACTTGTTAACAGTCTGAGTTTTATTAACCCTTTAAGCCCTTATTCAATTTGATCAATTCCTTATTTCTCATTACCAGTTATATTATTTTGTTTGAGTTATGTAAGGAGAAGCTAGATGTTGATAAATTGCCTGGGGCTGAAAGGGTTAAACTTGCAAAAATCGCCAACTTCTTAATTTCATGATACAACAGACAAAATAAATTATCTTTCTAAATCTAAATTTCGTGTAAACAAAATGAATGGTCTTATTATACTAGGATTTCAACCAATAGTTCAAAAGTTGAGATACAGCATTCTTGCTTTATCTGAATCTGGGTTTAGCAGGATATGGGTTAATCTGACAGCAAAAATTTTTTAAATTTTTGAAAAATTTTTGTTCATCATTGCTACTTTGTGAGCTCTTTAACCCTACATAGAAGCCTCAAGGGGGTGGGGGAAGGTCGAACGGACCCACCCCCTCGATTTCTTTGGCCTCAAATCTTAACGCCTTGACTAATAGACCCATTTCACGGTTAGCATTACACAAGGAAATGTTTGATTAATTCAAAAAGAATTTATTATCAAGTTCGTCACATCTGTATTAGTATAACTGCCACTTTTCAGAGATATAACCCCAAAATAGGCAAAGAAATATATTTTTAAATCTGAGCAATTTTACAAAGAAATGTATGGTGGAAGGGCATCACATGCCCTGCAAGCCTCGTTATCATGCTAAATACATACATTTTGTTACAAAAATTCCACAAAAACATTTAGCTTCAAGTATTCAACATATCTTCGCCCATTTGAGGCCACTCTCATCAAAACTTTGCACTTAAATCTGATGATGAATTCAGATTTTTGAAAAGTGGTATATTTTATGATGTCACGCTCGCGTGAGAAGAGCCTATTGGAAGACATATTTTGATACTAATTAAATGATGTCATCATTGATGACATCATTTAATTAGTGATGATGTCATCATTGATCATTCATCATCATTGATGACATCATCACAGGAAGTCACGAAAGTTGGATTTTTTAAAACTCTTGTAGATATTTTTTCTAGAAATTTAAACATAATTGTTACTTTCATTTTCTTTCGGGTATTTTACATTTTAATCAGATGAGATGGTGTTTCCTTCCATTTCCTATTAGGGTTTTCAATTTTAGACATCAAAAATTTAAAATCAAAAATTAATCCAAAATGGCAGCCATTTTGAATTTTTGTCTCTGGTAGCCATGGTAACAAGAAAATTGCCACATGATTAGTATCAAATGAAAGTTCGAAGTCCAATTAACATTCATGAATGCCAAATCTCAAGTCGATCGGACCAAGCATAACGAAAATCTTGGGGAGGGGTACAACGAATTCCCCCCTTTGAGGCTATATGTTTGGCTAAAAGGCTTCAGGCTTGAAGGGTTTAAAAACTAGTAAATGTTATTTGTTGCATTAGGTAGTTTGGTGGTGACTATTTTTCATAACTGAATTTCCAGTTCTCCGTAAAGCAAAACCAACAAAATTAGAAAGGTCTATATTACACTGCATAATGTACCAGTCGTTATGGATCTTAAATTAACCATTCATGTCATGCTACTAAATTATCAGAAGGAAAACTAAACTGTATGTTCAAGTTTCTTCTGTGAGTTACTACTTATAACTTTTGTATGTTATGTAATTCTAAGAACTGTTTTGGATTTTATTTAATTGTAAGATATATGGTTTTCCATGTCTCAAAAATGTATAGCAGGGTGAATCCATTTTGAGACTAATAAAAACACCCGATATTGCAATGAACTATTTGCTAACTATTATTTTCATAATATGCATCTCAGTCTGTAAACTGTGCAATTACACACTTTTTTTTATAAGGACCAGTAAATTTTGCCGAGCTCATTGTTCTTAGGCGATTTCAGCCTCAATTTGTTCTTAAATTGTTCTTATTTCAGTGTGTGGTTTTTATTGAAGAAAAAACAAAATAAAACAAGGTATTACATGGAAAGTGAAATGCCTTGCACCACATGTATGTTTGTATGGCTGAATTTAGAGGCAAACTACCTTCATTGTTTGTTGAGCAGTCTTGACAGTGAATCTTTTTGTGTTTTATGCAGTATTGCTATGTTCAGTTTTAGTCAATTTTCTAGCACAAAAACTTTCCTAGTTCTCAAGCCTCAGGCTGAGCTTGTTCTTAAATTGTAATTCTAACTTAAATTTTGGCAAATTTGAGCCTCGTTCTTATGAAGTAGTTCTTATAAAAAAAAATTGTGTATTAATTTTGCTAACAGTGCACGTATTTGTAACCATAATTGGCATCCAGGGATGTACATGTAACAATTAATTTTAATCCTAGAGATTTTAAATAATAAATTTTGCTGAATTCGTCTGCCATCCCTCAGCATGTGTGAGCTACCTTTCATTGAACATGGCTTGTACAGATTATAAAATTGTCCAGAAAGAGTCTGAAAATTTTAAAAAAAAAACTTACAAAGTTTGGAAAAACTCTAGAGGTTGAGGGGAATTGAGTTTAATGTTTTTTTGTTTCATGGACACTCAGGTGGTTCAAGAAGATATCAATAATTTGTTATCTTTTTTAACGATTGTTTTTAATCATATCTGATAATTATCAGTAAAATTTTGTTGCCTTAATGTTTGCAGAGAGGCGACACACAAGAAGTGGGGGTAAACCCCCTCCTCCACCAGCAGTTGGCGGAAATATTGAAGTTAATCGACACTCATCAGGTACTGTGTTGATGATGAGAACATAGTGTACTGTAGGAATGCCCTTCGAGTGTAAGGCTTGAGGGAGGCTGAAAGCATTTGAGAATATTTTTAAAACCTTTTTGAATTATTGCTATAATTTACAGGAAATTATCTGCACTGCAGAGTACCTGCAGCTGTCAATGTTTGCCAATTAGGGAAAAACACAACAACAGGTTTCCCGAATCAGCAGATGACCCAAAACTTTTTCACACGTTTTACAGTCACTTGCCCACTAGCCAAGTTCCCCAGCCAAAATCCTTTCTCAATGTGGGCAAGTGGGAAATTGGCTTGGGCAAGCAAACTTTGTAGGGCAAGTTAAAATTCATGGTTTTTGCGAGCTCTGATTTAAGACCACAGACAGTAATTAATTGTAAAACTAATTTATTTAGTTTTTAGTTTTGAAAACGACAAATTAAATGATATTAAGTCAATACGAAAGTCCAAAGGTTGAACATTTTGGCCAAGTGTAAAGAAAGCCCAATGTGGGAAATTGGTCGAGAGCAAATTGCTGCAGACTTATTGTTATCTTATTCTTACGTGGATCACAACTTAAAACCCATTTTAGGCTTTGGAATGCTTTACTGATGACTAAATAATAAGTCAGAACTTTGAATCCAACAATACAAAATGGAAATACTGCCTTGTTACAATGAAGAGCTCGGTGCAAAAACATCCTAAATTACTATTTCAGGTCAAAAAATAAACTTACGATTTTCTTGAATTTTTTTGCACTGACGTGATCTCCAGTGAATAAAAATGTTATTCCTGCTTTTTTTTTTATTGTTTTCTGTTTCTTTAAAAGCGTTTAAAAAAACTTTAATAACATTTTTATTCACTGGAGATCACATAAGTGCAGAAAAATTCAAGGAAATTGTAAGTTTATTTTTCAACCTGAAATAGTCACATAATTAGGCCGTTTTTGCACCAAGCTCTTCAAATGCATAAATATAACAAGGGCAAATGTTATGTGGGTGACCTGTGTTGTACAGTGGACTGAGTGCGGGCACATGAAGACTGAGAGCGTGGTCGCTGATGCAGTTTTGTGAGTGTGTGTTTGGCGTGAATCAGTGCTGAATTAAAGAGAGTTGCATTACCTCAGAGAAGGTTTGATTTATTTTGTTTAGCTGCAGTTGGAGGCTAGGACATAACAGCAAGACAGGCAAGAGGAAGTAAAAATCAAGGCATTGCCTTACAGCTTTCAGAATTTGCTGAAACATATAATTTTGTTTGAACAAATTACTTGTAGAAAACAACACAGAGAGCCCCACAATCTCTCACTCAGCATCACAGAACAGTTTGTCATCACTGGATAACAGCAGTTCCTGGAGCAAAAAGAACACTAAAAAAGACAAGAACAATAAGGCTGGGAAGAAGAAAAGGCTCACAAAAGAAGATATTGGAATACCAGAGAACTTTCAGTAAGAATTTTGTACTTTGGGTTCCTTATGATGGGGGATAGTATGTAATACGGTGGAGTACAATATTTAAGGTACAGTATGGGGACTACTCTACACCTAAATGTGGCCTCTTTCCTGAAGTATAATAATAAAGGGGTATCAGGGATTTCTGGGGTCAAGGTATATATTATATTGTAGTACGGTTAGGTTTGAAAGGAAATGCACCATCAAGATTCTGTGACAAACAATTAAGGCACTTGTACCATCACTTCACACTTCTATTGCTGCTGAGGCAATTCATCCTTGCTAAGTTTGTAATTTTAATTCCTATTACCTCTTAGTCATCTCATCATCATCATCATTGTCGTCGTCATAATCATCATCATCATTGTCGTCATCATTATCATCATCATTGTCATCATCATCATCATTGTCGTTGTCGTCATCATCATCTTTATCATCATCATTGTCGTCATCATCATTGTCGTCATCATCATTGTCGTCATCATCATTGTCGTCGTCATCATTATCATCATCATTGTCGTCATTGTCGTCATCATTATCATCATCATTGTCGTCAATATTGTCGTCGTCGTCATCATCATCATCATCGTTGTCGTCGTCATCATTATCATCATCATTGTCGTCATCATCATTGTCGTCATCATCATCATCATTGTCGTCGTCGTCATCATCATCATTGTCGTCATCATCATTATCATCATCATTGTCGTCATCATTGTCGTCATCATCATTGTCGTCATCATCATCATCATTGTCGTCATCAACATCATCATTGTCGTCATCAACATCATCATCATTGTTCTTGTCATCATTATCATCATCATTGTCGTCATCATCATCATCATTGTCGTCGTCGTCGTCATTATCAATACAATACAATAATTTATTTGCATTTCCTTTTGAAATAAGGTTACAAGAGATCTATATAATTTTTATATATTTTCTTTTTTATGATAAAATAAATTAAGTAATTTTGAAATTTGTATATAGTTTAGGAAGGAAATGCCTAGTGCCAAAATAAACCCTAAGGTTTTCGAGT
>JAOCPT020610739.1:0-10099 GCA_026546935.2 Palythoa grandiflora | reverse complement strand
CCAGCCTGGTCCTAAGAGAGGCGCGGGTGATGAACAACGTTAACGTGGCTGCCCAATGAAAATAATAGGCAGTCGATAACTGCATGTGGTTAGCGCTTTATTATTATTATTATGAGAATGCTGTATAGGTCTTTTGTGTCCAAACCCATGTTGTTTTTTTGACCCATTGTTGGGTTGATATGCCTCCTGGAGATGTTTTGGCTCACTAAAAAGAGATTAGTCGCCTCTACATATAGGAGGCAATAGCCAAAACATCTTTAAAGAGGGAAAATTACTAAATCCCACCGCTGCTCTAGGTTTGAAAAGAATGTAACTACGCATGCACTCATTTGATCCGCGGAGGCCTACAACCACCGTAGACAACTGTTTCGTCGTTGTCAGGACTCTTCAGCAGGGTAAACATGGTATGTGCTCCAGCTTTAGCTAATGGGACGATGACTGGGAAATGACAGTTTTCACAATTCGTCAGGCGAGCTGACATGTAACGTTCTTGCCTGTGGTATATATTTCACAAAGGACCCCTTAAATGAGTTTGTTGCAGTTTTAGTCAGTTTGCTGGTTATTATATACTAAAACGGCGTAAGACTAAATTGTAAAACACATCTAAAGACGCTCAACAATCAATGGATTTATATCTTAAGTTATCGTATCAACAAACCTGTTGGGGCTTCGGGCTTGTAACAGACCACACCAGCCCCATCGTTGTCACTACAGTTAACTGCCGTTTCGTCGTGAAGACAATACATTATATTGTTCTCAATGCCACTACACCTCAAGGACTTCAGAAAAACATAGCCTTTGGTCTCTCCATATCTGCGACCTCTGCTGATCTGCAGGGCATATTCGTACCCTAACATTCGGCATACCACATGGCCGTCCTTCAAATCCCAGCCATCTGCACACACTGAGCCCCATACCCCATTGTAGAACAGCTCGACGCGACCTTCTACTGACGAAGTACCACCCACAAGTCTAATAGGAACTGAAGAACGTTTATATGTAAATAATAAAACATTTGATGTCACTTCGTAAATGGGGTTTTAGTTTGATGTGGCTAAAAACCTCAAATGATTAAGCGGTTGACCAGAAGTCAGCACACAGACTTTGGGTAATCCTAGGTTAAGAAGAAGCGACGATGGCGCGCTCCCCACTGAAATGTTAGTTTATAGTGCCTTTGTATTAATTTTGATACCAAACGTAAAAAAAGAATGGTATCGCTGTTAACCAATTATTAACAGATGTTGGGGGACTGATCAATAGAGACTGGGGAGGGGAAAGGGGTTGAGCTGAGGCAAAAGGAAAATAACCCCCCCCATCCTCCCCCATCCCGCCTCTCTTTCCGTACAAAGGCATCCCCTTCCCTGGCACAAAATTGCCTACTGTTGTGGCAGTACGGTTATATATGCATTTATTCTCGTCGAGCGAAAGAAATTAATGCACCTTAGAAATATCCGAGACTTACCTGAACAGCTGACTTCTACCACTTTTCTGTCTGAACAATCCGATGGATCAAATACTTGGTGCAAGCATCCATTTAGTGTCCTCTCGCCACCCTTACACTGAATGACGTTTAACAAGAACTCCGAATGTCCTGGAGTGTATCTGCTATCAGCAGGTGCATAGGAAAGCGCACGAGGATATCCAAGTGTCCTACATACCAAGTGAGAAGAGCTCATTGTCCACTTTTTCAAACAGATTTCAGCCCATTTTCCTTCATAAAAAAGTTCTACGCGGCCAACCAAGGGTGAACTTTCACCAACTAGGCGTACTGGAATAGAAGGGTGTGTTATCAAACAATGTTAATAGGAAGTCAATTTTCATATCAGATTCTTACATGCATGCATGATCCATGTCGGACGAAATGCAGATGACAAACCAAAAAAGGTTTGAACAGAAGGGTTATCTACACTAACTGACCAAGTCAAGTAGGTAAATTTTGAGCTAAAAGTTGTTGCTACCCTGGGTAGATTGCACTTCGGAATACGTTTTTGTCACACTTTGCAAATAACCGAGCTGTTCGACATTAAAGGAAGCCCAGTCCGATTAATGATTATCACTCTTTGAAATAACGTGTTTTTGAAAATGAAAGAAGTAAAAAGGTTGAAATAAGGGATGGTTTCGGTTTAATTTTTTACGGCAAACGTTTTGTATGTGTTTGAGCAATATTCGATACGGCCAAGTTTGAATATGAACACCACAACATCCAGTGCAACATCAACGGTAGCAATCATGTTCAGAGGTTTTGCAATTCAGTATTTGAGCACTGCATTCTGTACAGCTGAGTTTGAATATTAATACCACAACTCCAATTGCAACATGAGCAGTAGCATGCATAGAGGTTTTGCAATTCATTGTTTGAGCAATGCATTCTGTACAGCTGGGTTTGAATATTAACACCATAACACCTAGTTTAACATCAGCAGTTGCATGCAGTCCGTCCACTCTGCATCTCTAAGAGGTTTGTGACATTTTAGGTGTTTTTTAGCTAAATAAAATCTTCAGTTCCTAAGACAAAATGTCTGTAAGTCCACAAGTTTGTTCAAAAAAGCTTAATTCAAAGTAATTCTTATACAATTATTTATTTCGAGTCAAGCCTTGAGGCGTGACGGGAGGTCTTTAGTTAATCATGTTTGGCTTCGCGTTTGGTGAGAAACCCGACTGGAAACAGACCATCTCCTATAATTGGAGTTAAGAATTAAAGCTGTCATTTTCCTTTTACGAATTCGCGTATGCAGGGGTTTAACTTTAATAAGCGTAACTCGAAGAACACCTGCCCTCTTCTCCGACTGCTATATTCCCCTTAATAATTTTTTTCCCGACCAGTGCGAAACAGTACGGTGGCCTATAAACAAAGTGCACCCAAAGACAAAGGGCGTTCACACCATTAATGTTCATTTTCTCCATATAGATAATCATCTACACTCTTTCGAAATCCACTTACTCTGTCGAAAAGCAGCTGTTACATGGAAATCGAGTTTCTTCGTAGAAAAGCAAGCTGCTCCTCGGAAATCGATTTTTGTCGTGGAAAAGTAGCTGCTCCGTTAACAGCTTCAGTGACCCAGGCCCAACGTGAAGTAATGGGAGACCTGGGAACGACAGCAAAAATGCCGCCATTTTAATTTTCATTTCTTAAAGTTTTGCCAGTTTCGCTGTAATAACTTTGGGCCTGGGTCGAGCTGTTCCACGGAGCAGCCACTTTCCACGCGGAAACTCTATTCTACGGAGCAGTGCTTTTCAAGGGAGAAATTTGATTTTTACGGAGCAGCTACTTTTTCACGGAGAAAATATATTTCTACGGAGCAGCTGCTATTCCACGGAGAAACTCGATTTCCACGTGCGTCAGTCATTACTGGGCTGTGTGGCCGCGCGATGCGGTTCCAGTCTAGACCCGGAAATCGATTCTTGCTCACCTTAGAGTCTCCAGCTGTAGCTCAGTGGTTAAAGCATCCGACTAGAACACGGAGGGTCGTGGGTTCAAATCCCATCTTGGGCTCGGATTTTTTTCCGAGGACTCCTTGTCTTTAATATCATGTCTTTGTTGTTCTTGTGAAAAACACGTTCAAGGTGCTTGTTTTCATAAAATAGTAAAAGGCTAAAATATGATAAAACTTTAAAACTCTAACGATTTTGACACTGAAAGTCATTTTTAGTTGTGATTGGAATTTACAGTAGCCATATATTTGTATTGCTTTATAGTGCTTGTTTTCGTTGAATAAACTGTCCTGTGACTTACAGCACCAACTATTTTCAACAAATGACACTGGAAAGCTGGTTGTCGAAATCCAGTCAGTCACCAACATCGCCAAGAGTCCTTCTCAGGACTACACTAAGCCAAACGATATGAATAAAGAAATGGTTCATAGGTAGCGTACATCTATCCAGTTATTGAGCACGCGCGAGGTTGCTAAGCACGAAAAAAGCGTAGAGAAGCACGAAGCGTAGCTGAGTGTTTCTCTAGCTTTTTGAGTGCCTAAGCGACCTCTTTGCGTGTGCAAAGAGTTTTCCTGATATTTTCTTTTCTTAAATATTCTCCTTATTATTGTCGATTTATTCCTGAACGTCATTTGATTTTGATAGAAATTATCTATTGTTTGCTTTGCCTTTTGAAATGCTTTTCAAAGTTGCTTCTTGCGAAATCCTACTCCGATGGTGATAGAGTTGCTAATCTCGAGTTGTGTTATGCGGAAGTTAAGTTAGAACTATCAGGAAACTGAAAACCTAAGACATACTGTAAGTGTTGATAAATGTTCAGAAGTTTCAAAAGGATAGATTTTGTTCATTTCATATTTTTTTTCCGCAATTGTCTTTCTAATTACCATGAAAAACATCGAAAAGTAGACTCATTTTTGCAGATTGACAAAATTGCTGACACCATATGCGTGCTCCATCGGAGTTTTGTTCATGATTTTAAGCCAATCAGAGCGCGCGATTTTACTTAACTATATTATAAAAGTATATATAACTATAGTAGCCTTCTTTGACAAGCCTTGAGCTATATATTTAAATCTCATATTTTTCCAAATGAATGTCATTAAAAAATGTCAAACGTCAAATGTCGAAATGCGTTCATATTCATACTCACGCAATTGAAATAGAAAGCAGTTTTTACGTTTTATTACAACATCAGCATATATATATTTTTAGGCTACAACTTCACAAGCCAAGACAGGGAAGGCACCAACAAGTCCGTATTGACCTTCCATCGCATTGTGGAAGCGTTCAAGTACTCGTACGCATACAGGGCCCTGCTTGGAGATGAAGACTATACTAACATAACTGAGGTGGGCTACACACCTTAATGCGTTCTTTTCATTAAAAGGTGCACTTTTTATTTGTTTAAACTTCCTCTTATGAGCCTATTGACCATATTTGAGCCGGTGCTTATCTCCGGTTTCTGTAGTGTTAAGCGGATGAGAGTCACTGACCCCTCCTGGACGGGACACTAATCCATCGCAGTTTAGCCCCAGCAGAAGCTGGTACTCATTTCACCGACCTCGGGAGGATGAAAAGCTGAGTCAACTTTGGAAAAAAGAGGGTCACACAAATGTTCAACACTTGACAGAGCCTGGCCTCCAATTCAGGACTAGTACTTGTGGCTCCAAGACAGAAGACTTTGCATTGCGTCAACCACACCGCAGTGTCATTTACACACTAATATGACCAAAAACAACCTGTATCTCGACGAAAACGAAGGTTTTCAAAAACACTTCCTAAACTGGGGAATTTTAAAACGGAGTTTCAGCTGTTTTATTTTGAATTAAAAATAGTATGGTCATTTTTTTGCTTGAGTTAAAGGACTTAACTCGACGGGGTATAGAATGAAACTGTGGAACTAAACGCTTATTTCATTATTAGAAAATGCTTTTCTATGATCCAAAAACTATTTGAAGAATTTGAGTTGTTGCCTTAAATAAATAAATCAAATAGACCAAAATCTTAGCTGTGCCTTTAAAATTTGCAAAAATTAATGTAGAAACACAATGAACAATTGAACTCGCTTTGTGGAATTAAATTTAACTACAACGTACACTGAAGTACAACCAGTCGAAACTTTGATGTAGACCCATAATATCTTGACTTGAGATTAACATGTTTCTGCAAGTCGCGCAACGTCATGGCCGAATAACAAAATCAAGCGATTGCATCTAACATATAAATATAAAAAGGTAACAAAACAAGAGAATAGAATAGAATATATTATATTATAATTAAATTAAGGTTGCAATAGAAAACTAAACAAAAAAAAATATTAAAAGATGAAGGACATATACTGTGAGGTAGGAAGACTACAGTGATAATTTTAGATTGACGTGCACAAGTTGTTGATTAAGTAAGGGCTTTTCCCAAAGGATGTGGGTAGCTTTTTTTATTTCCAGTAGAGAAATGTTCAAGGCCTGATCTAGAATTGAAAAACAGTCAAGCGTACATTTCTGACGACCAACTCACGTACATTTCTAACGTAAAACAGTCAGGCGAACAGTTTTGAGAAAAAGACTAGTTAAACAAATGAAGGAGAACTTTTTGATAGTAGTTTAAGCAAAACAGATCATTGTAATTGTTAACACTTCTTACTTTATATCCAACCCTAAAGATATTAAAGAACATGACAAGTTCAGACTTTGCTGAATCCTTGCGGCAGAAGATTCGAGATGATAGAACGTTCACTAACGTGTCACATTATGGAGACTTTTACTTTAAGAGCGATGGCGGCACCTCTCATCTTTCTCTTTTGGCTCCCAACGGAGATGCCGTGTCAGCAACGACCACAATCAACTTGTTGTAAGTAGCGTGTTCTTGCTGATAACAGTATCAACGGTATTCCGGACATGGCTGTATGTTATGGTCAGCGGTAATCGAAATATAGCTGAATGTTATGGTCAACGTTATTCTGAACATGGCTGTTTGTTATGGTCAGCGGTAATCGAAATATAGCTGAATGTTATGGTCAATGTTATTCTAAACATGGATGTATGGTCAGTGGTAATCTAAGCATAGCTGAATGTTATGGTCAACGTTATTCTGAACATGGAAGCCTAATTTATTAGCAGACCCTGGCCAAAGCGTACTGACTCTTATAATCTTAAAACTGAAGGTCATCAAGTTTCTTTATCTGACTTGCTGTTTCATATGTGCGTCTGATTTGGTATTATAGATTCAGGTCTGAACCTTATATGGAGATGAAACACACTACAGCAATGTTTGGCCGTACTAACATTTCACACGAATGAATTCGAATAAAAATTGGAACCAGGAATCCTCACGCACTAACCAACTCAACTCTATGAAACTGTTACGTTGCCAGCGTGGCGGTCCCTGATGGTGTAGTGGTTAGCGCTCCTGACTAGCTAGAAAAACTAGAAAACAGGGCATATAATAATTTTTTCGGTCAAGTGTGTTTATTGTAATAGTCAGCCTGTTGTAAGAATTATTTGAATGTTTCAATCAGTAACAGTTTCATCACAATTCATTTTTTACTGTGATCGCCTTACAGTTATGGTTCAAGATATCGGGGAATGAAGACGGGTATAATTTATAATAATGAGATGGACGATTTTTCTACACCTGGGCTGGTTAATGCTTTTGGTGTTCTGCCGTCGGAGACAAACTTTATTACCCCTGGCAAACGACCAATGTCTTCCACTTGCCCATGTCTGTTCGTGGATGACAAAGGTGATGTGCGGATGGCCGTAGGAGCGTCCGGGGGGACCAAAATTACCTCTTCAACTTCTTGGGTGAGTTTTTTTATCAATGCTTGGGGAATCCATATCACCTCCCCAATTTCATTTGTTACTTCTTTTACCGAGTGCTGGGGGAATAATCTCTTATCTAGTGCTAGGGGAGTCTACATCACCTCCACAACATTTTTGGTAAGATCTTTTATCTAGTGCTAGAGGAATCTAGATCACATCTACAACTTTATTTGTTAGTTTATTCACCAAATGCTTGGAGAAACTAGTTCACTTTCACAACGTCTTTGGTAAGATCTTTTTCCGCGAGTGCTGGGGGAATATAGATCACCTCTACAGCTTCTTTGGTAAGATCGTTTAAATTTAAGTTGAATACCATAAAAATGAGTTGATAAACAACCTTTTGGACTTTAGTTCTTTGTCAGGATAAAGTGACGAGTATACCGAATGCTGAGGAACTCTAGATCATGCATCTCCCCAACGTTTTGGTATGTTCGTTTACCAAATACTCCTCGGAGAAATGTAAATATTACCTTCGCAAATTCCTTTTTTTTTTTGGAGGGGGGGGGGAAAGCACATTTAATGATCCAATTCCTTTATACAATTTAACTTTGGGTATTTGTAAACTTTAGGCAATCATGAACTACTTGTGGTTCAATATGACGCTCTCAAACTCTGTGACGGATCCTCGCGTTCACCATCAACTAATGCCGATGTATATCCGAGTAGACAAAGACTTTGCTATCCAACAAGAAATTCAGGATGGATTGAGGAATCTTGGCCACGATGTCCAACCCAAAAGCGGAAGTGCTGTTGTACAAGCGGTAGCCAAAGATACGGATGGGAAAATCTGGGGAAAGTCGGACCCCAGGAAGAGTGCTTGGGCTGCTGGGGTTTAGATCCCTGATGACTAGTCTTGAAACTGATTTGGGAAGGAGGAGGGAATCCATTAAGGTATCGAGTACACGCTTGTTTTATAAGAACCAATAAATTTTACCGAGGCTCACTTGTTCTTAAATTCTTGGCGACTTCATCCTCAAGTTGCAGCAAGTTGTTCTTAAATTGTTCTTATTTCTGTGAGCGGTTTTTATTAAAGAAAAAACAAAATAAAACAAGCTATTGAAAAATAAAACGCCTTGTGCCACACATGTATTGTACGGCTGAATTTAGACGCGAACTATCTTCATTGTTTATTGAGCAGTCTTTACAGTAAATCATTTTTTGTTTTAACGCTAAGTTTTAGTCGATTTTCTACCACAAAAACTTTCCTAGTTTACAAGCCTCGGCCTGAGCTTGTTTTTAAATTGTTCTTAAATTTTGGCAGATTTGAGCCTCGTTGTTCTTATAAAGTTGTTCTTATAAAAAAAGAGCATGTATAGTAGTTTCAGTCTTTAGTGAACAAAATCCTGTATTAGAGTAATTTCAGTTACACGTGTATTTTATTTGCTAAGCTAAATCCTTTTACGAGATCTTACCGCTGCACCAACTACGCCGCCAGTCATGTATTTTATTTGTATACTCTTAATTTTGAGATCTTTCTCATTTTCTGCTATAACAGCAAAGAAAGTTTTCCCTGAAAGTCTGAGAAAAAATGTCAGAGTTTAAAGATTTCGAAAAAAAAATAAAAGCATGTTTGATGTTATTACAAACAATCTCTTGAAGAAGTGCCAGTGGAATACAATGTAGACTATCTTGTTACAAGATTTTGTCCACTTTTCACTCAAACTGCTGATGGATTCGCTTAGTTGTTAGTCGTTGATAATGAAGACCTCTTTTGTGCAATAGATCTAGATTATGAGATTGATTGACATTGTCATTTAAGGAATGCATGTAAGCAATTAAAATTACGTTCCGATAACATTCTATACAAATCGAAGCACAGCAAAGGCGTAGAAGTTAAACAATGGTCATTCAATTTATACATAGCACATATTTCTTGCAAATGATTTTTCTAGCCAGAAATGGGATTTCACAAATAGTAAAATTACAAAATGGAGTTATGTCTAATGCTTAAGCATATGCTGGTTAAGTTTACACATAGAATTCTTATGTTTATGTCAATCCATATGCTTGTGCTTATGCTTATGTCAAAGCAAGTGTGAACCAGTCTTTAGGTGTTCACATAGTTTTCATTTATATAGCCGTCGATTTCCTCCCCTCCCCCCTTAAAAATCTCAAGATGAAACCTGCATATTTTTTGTTTAAATGAATAGATTAATCGATATCTGTCTTTTGAATAAAAATTGAATCTAAATAAATAATCAATATCGTGGATAATGTAAAATTAGCGTAAAATAGAATTCAGCATGAATACGATTAATTGCTGTCGTTTTGAACAATTGAAAATAAAACCAAATATTTTACATTTAATAGCATCCATCTCTTATTCTTTAGAGGACAAAAACTTGAAATATGTTGACGACTGCAGTAAGACATTTAAAAAATCCTTTTTGTATAAACTAAGCATTAGCTTTGACACGCAAAGCTCAGTTGTAGGCACCGTTTTCGCATTTAAATAACATTGTTTCTGATTCTGTGTAAGATTAATTGATGTTTAAACAATTGAAAATAAAACCAAATACTTTACATTCAAACTCATCCATCTCTTGTTCTTTACAGAGAAAAAACTCTTAAAGTATGTAGACGACTGCGGGAAGATTCGATATGAATTTTTCAATCTTTTAGTTGTGAAAACAATACACTCTTTTTTTACAAGGACCTCTCAGTATAAGAATGTCAGGCTGAAAATCGGCCAAACTTTAAGGCGCTGTTACACTATGCAATTTTCCCAGGAACTTGTCTCGCAACGCCATTGCAGAACAAGCTGCTGAAAAGATAAAGACCCTGTTACACTTCGCAATTTTCTCAGCAACTTGCAATATACTTTGGCCGGGGTAAGCTGGGGAGAATTA
>JAOCPT020610681.1:0-10100 GCA_026546935.2 Palythoa grandiflora | reverse complement strand
TTATTATTATTATTATTATTATTATTATTATTATTATTATTATTATTATTATTATTATTATTATTATTGTTATTATTGTTATTGCAGTGTTGACGTTATTATTATTAATTTTTTTCCTGGTGGGCATAATTCCCTTCAAGGGCTCCGAAAGAGTTTATGTCACTGGGGGACATCAACGTTTAGAAAATGTTGAATCTATAAATTTAGTAGTTAATCAGCAATTACTTGATAAAGTTAATAATTTTAAATATTTAGGAGTAATTATTAATGAGAATTTAAGCTGGGCAAACCACGTTGATTATGTTCAATCAAAAGTTTCTCAGCGCTTAGGAATTCTAAAACGCATTAAGCACTTATTGCCTGCTACAACGAGAGAAATTGTATTTAATACTTTACTTTTACCTATATTAGATTATGGGGACGTTGACTGGGGAGACAGGTCTAATATAACTTTAATGAATATGCTACAAGTTCAACAAAGTAAGGCAGCAAAGATCATTCTTAATTTACCAGAAAGTTCGTCTAATTCCTCAGCATTAGAGGCTTCGGGATGGAAGTACCTTGAAATTGGAAGGAGTTTTCACCGATGTTGTTTTGTTTTTAAAGCACTAAATTGCCTTGTTGATTTTAGTTTTGATAACCCTCACTCAAGTGAACTTCATAGTTGTTACACTTGAAATAGTTTTTTGAGGCCTAAATGTAGAACTAGTTGGGGACAAAATACATCGAGCTATCAATTTATCAAAGGAATGGAATTCCTTACCAATTAGTATTAAATGCGTTGATAAATGTAATATATTTAAGATGCGTTATTCTAAGGATATGTAATTCATACTTTAAGGACATGTAATTAGTACTTTTGGCTGATTTTATATTTTTTGGATTTTAGGATAATTAGTGAATGAGAGTTAATTTAATATTATTATTTATATATTATATACATATGATTTTTTTTATTTTCTAGAGTTCCTCATGAAAATCACCATTGGTGATGAGGTTACCTCGTAAAATATTACTATTATTATTTCCACAGCACTTGCAATTGTTTTACTTCTATTTCATGTCGCCCCATTAACCACTGAAAAGTGTTTGTTAAAATCTCATCAGTGGAAATTCTCATTTAATGTTTTAGATTCATTTCATGTGCATGGTCTTCGCTGGCACCCAGATGGAAACAGTATTGTGCTACTTGGAAGAGATCACATGTGTTTGTGTTTCTTAACGTCACCCACGTTGTAGGCCCATCCTCCCCAGAACTGGAAAAAATGGAAAAAGTCGGCAACTTGAGAAAATATGTGGAACAATTTTGGAAACCCTCGGCTTTAAGTCCATCGAAAAGAGAACTCCCATTGGATCCTGCTAAAATAACTACGCTGCTTTTGGATGTTACTAAAATAATTATACTGTTTGAAACTTAAGGAGCAATTAACGATGTATCGACTGGCAAACATATCATTTTCAAAATTATGGAATACCTGTTACTGGGAACTTAATCATTGTAAGTTTTTTAAACTGTTGTCCGCAACTATTAATTACTGATCTAATTTTGAGCTTTGTAAAATTGGGGGAAACATCTGTGAAAAGCCTGTGGAGCTCTCACTTATAACTTCTCGTGAAATCGTTTTAGCAAAAATAATTATGAGAAATATTATGATCAATTAAAAGAAATATTAAGAATTAAAGAAAGACTGTTGTTTCACTTGTGGGTACACAGATGGCTAGTGAGCCCAAACTGCGCTATTGGCAGTGTGAACAGCAGGTTGTCCAGTTCCTATTTTTTCCCTGTTTTTTGAGACTATTCCTATTTTCTCCTATTTTTAAACAAAAACCTCTTATTTTTCCTATTTTTAGCGGTGAAGTCAAGATTTGTAATAGAATTGAAAATGGAATTATACTTTTATGTGTTTCAGAGTGAGACTATCATAAAGCAAGTAGTATGTCAACGTTGATGTTCTAATATTAGGAAAAGTAACAGTCACAGTTGTTATTTCTATGAGAAATCAAAACTGACAACCCAGATTTTAGTGGTTTTATTAAATTAAGAAGTTGTGTTCTTCATAACGCCCACAATGCTTTTGGCAAGGATTTAGAGGAATATGGGAAAGACATTAAACATGCAGCTTTTAGTGGACATTCACTCCCTTTTCAAGTACAGCACAGCGAGACGAGAAGACTATCACTCTACAATCTACAATGGGTGTGGAAGTACACAATTTCCAAAAGCACACAGAGGTGAGATGGTTTAGTTTGGATCCTTCTGTGCGAAGAATTCTGGAGCTGTGGGATTGCTTCTGCAGCTTTGTGAAGGATCGATCTGGGAAAGGATCCCAAAACAGCCCCTAGGAGTGTTGCTTACGAGAGGGTATCGGCAATGCTAAATGTGAAAGTGGATGAAATGCAAGCGGCTGATGAGCTACTGTCTGAGGGTACAAGTAAGTTGCAGGCTGCCCTATCTTCAGGTTCCAAGGTTGATTCACAAGGTGCAAAAGTTGCATGTCTCATGATTGAAATGGCCAAATCGAATCAGGCAAAAGGAGGTTTACTTAACACTCAGAAGAAACTATCAAAGAAAAGAAAGTCAAAGTAAATGGTCATATTTTTACACCTCTCAGCAGGTTCTCTGCCAGCTCAGTAAAGAATAAACTTTGTTGAGCTAGCAATCATCTTAATTAAAGTTGTTATGAACATAATAAAAAGCCAACTTTGTTTCTGAACCCAAGTGAAACTGAAATAGTTCAGTTGTTACTTAAAAACTAGGAGAATTTAAGTAAATAAAGTTATGTTGTACGGATTTGGTGATAGATTTATCTCAGCGAGAGATCAAGAAGAATAAAAATTCAAACCAAAATACTCGCTTTATCCTATTTATGTTCACTGCTTTTGATGGTCTAAAGTGGTGAATTGGGATAGCTGATGGGTTACGGGGAGGCTGTCTTTGTCGACTAAAGTAGTATTGTTTTTCCTATTTTTCTCCTATTTTTTGATACAAAGTTTCCTATTTTTCCTATTTTCTCAATCCTGAAATTCCTATTTTCCTATTTTTTTGAGCAACCATGCTGCTGGACACCCTGGAGCAATTACAACGCTATATGGGCCTCATTTTAACCCTCTGAGCCCCAAACACGACATGTCATGTTGGTAACTTCTTCCAAATGAGTTCCATACTTTTTATATAAGCAGTTTAGGATAATTTGGTTTTAACTTCCACTACTTATCCATTTGATCAATTCCTTATTTCATTTCCAGTTATATTATTTTGCTTGAGTCAGTAAGGAGAAGTTAGATAAATTGCACAGAGCTGAAAGAGTTGAGTATCTCACAGTACGATTATTACTTTTTGACATGTCATACAACTTCACACTTTATTCAGGCCTGCCTGGATTATTATATCAAATATTATTCCAGTTTTTTGACACTGTGGTTGGTCTTATGAGTATTTCTTTCATATTATTTTCAGAAAAATAATTGTGAAACTATTGCAGAAAAAGTAAAGGGCTTACTCACCACAGCTAAAAAAGGGGGATAAAAGTAAAGTCTTTTTCACCCTAAATTATTAAAATTCCATCCAATAATTTTGTTTTTTACAATATCTTCTACTCTATAAATACAATTACTCCTTTGTGTTTATTTGTATACATGTATATACCTTCACCAAATCCAACTTCCATCATTGCACAGGTTTTGGTAAGTTCTCCAACTAACTTTTCCAGTTTCTGAGTTGCCTCCGGATTATTCCGAAATGTAGGAATGTTGTCCCCTGGAAATGCCTTCTCTGTTTCTCTACGGACACGTGACCTCCTGAAAAACATCAATTAATGGAAAAACATCAAATCGGCGTAGGATGGAAACAAATGATTATGCTATAGGCAGACTGACTTTAGATTTTTAATATGAATTTCCCTACCCTATATTCCTTTTCTATTATTTTATGCAGTAACAGAATGATGAAGATTACAGAACATTAACAGGGTCCTTTTTCAGCTGCTAGCTATAGGTTAATTATTTAAATTTTGATATCTGTGGACTTTTTTTCTCATTATTAAGTCAGCAAACCAAGACCAAGGAAGTATTACTAATCTGTGTTATATAATTATATAACCACAGGAGGTCAAAAACAAAAAATTAATCCCAGAATAGAGAAACAAAATCACAAACAGCTAATAATTCTTACATTGCCAAGTACACCATTCTTGTGCCCTCATCGAGATTCTTTCTTTGAGGCACAGAGAGTTTGCCTGTACTACTCCGTCTGTTGCCAACCACAGCTGGAACTAGTAACAGTAACAAGGCAAGGCAAAATAAAGTATCTGAAAGATTAGAATGTACAAAAAAGGCATTTTATTACCGAGGTTGCCTAGTTTTAACCATAATATATAGATGCAGTGAGATTTGAAATTGAAATTATACCATGATCAGATCATATTTTGATCAGTACATATTTAGACAATTTTGTTATAACTTGCAGTAAACACCCAGTGGTACACGTATAAAGAAGCTTCAAAGTGAAAAATACAGTGAGGCCTTGATTTCACAAAGTGCCAGGGGACTGGACAATTTGTTCATTATAACAAGAGTTCATAAAATCAAAAATCTCAATATAATGAATTGCAACAAAAATAACCAAACAGTATGTTGAGCATGGTGGTCAGAAAATAGTGGAAGTGACTGGAAAATGATGAAACAAAGTAATTGGGCTAGGGCTCCAAAACTCAAGAAGCCTTCAAAGGTGCAAAAGTTAATTGAACTTGGAAAAGACAAAGAGGATAAAGTCTAAACAGCACTTTGAATGTGTTAACTGCTCCAGTCTTGAGAGTACTTTTGCATCACATAACCAGTTGTTAATTGAAAAGATCTTTTATCATGTTTTGACATTTATTTGTTAAATCAAGATAAATTTTATGTTTGCATGGGCTTTCGAATTGTGTTCATTATCTCAATTTCGTTAAATCAAGGTTCTGGTTCTGTCCAATACATCACACTCTCTACCTATGGCAGGGCTCAAACATTCAGTTCATTATATCAAGGACTTGATTAAATAGAGGTAAACACTTTTTCTCAGAGCCTGATCAGTTATGCTAACTTGCGCATAATCATTCTGAAAAAAACAACGTGAAATCTCAAATTTTATGTTCAACAACATTTGGTACACAAAACAAGTTGGGTCAAGAAGTCCCGCGACTCAAAGCAACAAATTTGTTGTGCAATCATCCCTACAAACCATTATTTTCTATCATACTATTGTTAGAGTGCGATCCTTTCGCAAAATCTTAATCCCGATTTTGAAATCTGAATATGCAATGTTTTCTGTTCCATTGTTTATCCTTCGGAAAAATCAAATGTAGGATTGAGATCCGAACGATCCACCACATGCAGAGAGCAGAACTTCGGATTGAATAAAATCGGGATGGAGATTTTCTGCATCCCTGCGTACCATTTGCTAATAGGTGAATCTTTGTTTACATTCCTTGCTGAATATCAAAAGAGCTTTCCAAAATAAGCCCCTACTGAAAAAATGAAACCTGTATGTTACATACTGTTTTCGTGGCGAGGTTTTAAATATTGGAAATTTTACAAAGAATGTAAGAACTCATTAACGGTTTTGCCACCCAGTTGTTTTGCGTTTTTTTTCGGACACTGATATCTTCTTTCAAACTGCTTGTACAGAACAAAATTTTGGACGCTAACCACAATTTATTTGCCTCTCTCAAGTTTTAAACTCAATTCCCTTTAATTCTTGTTCTTTCTTTACCTAAAGTTGTATGCTAATGAAGCAGGATGTAAACAATGACATAAAAAAAAAGATTCACCTATAGAAAATTGTGTTTCTCTTCGGATGTGGTAGTCTTCGAGTATTAGCATCCTGGCAGATCTAGAAGTTGTCAAAATGGCGAATACAAAAAATTAGATCTGCGTGGTCCAGGTAAACAACTTGAAACTTCTGGTTTGTACTTATAATTCCTTTGTGGTTTTTTGTGAAACTACATACTAGCGTGATACCACAAGTCCTGCTGCCATTTATAAATCTGATAAACAATAATGTAACAATGTTCAGCGATGCTTGAAACATGTTGCAAAATCAGCGAGCTCTCACTCGTGTTGTTGGTGTTTGAGCTTTGGTGGTATCGAACACAACTGAAACATGCAGATAGATTCGATTTTCTAGGCTGAAGTCAACTGACAATTTTGAAGTAGAAAAGTTGTCAAAAGAGTAAATGCTGCTGCATTTCTTGCAAAACAACGGTGCAACAACCGTAAAATCTAGATTTGGTTTGCAAAGGATGCACTCTTAGTAAAAAAAAGTACAACATATACTTACGATTAAAAGGTGCACTATCAACTTTCGAACAAAGTTCTTTAATTTTGTTGAAGAGCTGCAGCCTTCTACCAAGTTTTGAAATACCTATCTCCTTAAGATATTCTTTTTCAATTGTTAAAACAGATTCTCCAGATATCTCTTGCTCTGTAATTTAAAAAGAAATGAATGTTCCAAATATGGTTGTCCAAATGTTTCAAAATTCGCTAAACAAAATTCGCTGTCGCTAAAATGTAATCGCTGTTGCTAGATTTACAGTCGCTGTTGCTAAAATGTAATCGCTGTTGCTAGATTTACAGTCGAACAAGTTCAAAATTTGCTAAATAAACTCCCTGTCGCTAAAATGCAATCGTTGTCGCTGGATTTTGTCGCTGTCGCTAAATAAAAGTTTTTTGTCAGGATGCTGTCCAGGAGGAGCTCAGAAGTATGAAAGCCGAGAAGGGACTTCCAAGAAGCTAAATTTCCGAGATGCTACAGTGAATTTTGTTTAGCGAATTTTGAACATTTGAATGTACAAAAATTATTTGACGTAACTCTTCATTATAAAAAGCGACAGTAATATCATTGTCTTTATACTATTACTCCGACCCTGGACACATTTCTTTAATATTTACTAAGCTTAATAACCGTGTTTTTTGTTTTATTCCGTGAAAATATGACAGGATATAAACTTGTCTGTAGTACTCACCCTTAAACGTCAAAGCTTCTTCTTCAAAACCTTCCTTCTTTAACCAATTCTCTACTTGTTCGACCGTCCATTCGTCAACTTAAAATAAAAAACAATTTCTTGATAAAAGTTATCAAATAAAATACAAGATCGAAGCGAAAGTTTTGACAAATTCTGAACTCTGATAAAACGGAAAAAAATGGCGCCAAAACAGTTCGTCGAGTTGTTACTCGATAAAACTCTCGAAGACTAGTTTTTAGAAAAACTTGATCAGTTAAACAACAACAACCATTAAATCATCCGTCACTTACCATTATTTGCCTCTGCTTCACTAGACATTTTGACAGAAACATTATTTTCCTCTGCTTCACAAGACATTTTGACTGAAACGCAAAAAACACTTCCTCTCTCATCGAAACCATAAGCAAAAAGGGCATGAATCGAGGCCTGAACAATTCATGGCGGGGGGTAGATGAACACATGATTGAATTCTGATTGGACGAAAAGGCAAATATTACGCATTCTAAGCTCTGGGGCAGCCTATGTCTATGAATATGTATTCGATCTCCTGGCGTAAGTCTAGTCGAAATAGCAAAATTTTGCTGGTTCTTTTGCGAACGAATTGATCTGGAATCGAATTTGTTTGGTTTTGGATGGAAAACAGAAGATGGCGTCTTGCAGTGAAACAAATAATTGCGATGAAAGCGACGAAAACAGCTGGGATATTGTGGCATGTTTCTACAGCGAAGATAGCGAATTTGAACTTCAAGGAAATCAGCATTATCACTGTGGCTGCAACGACTAGTGGGACTGCTGTTTCCAAAGCAACTGCCTTCAGGCACAGAACGATTGCAAGAAACCAAGCAATGAGGACCACTTTTGCGGTAACTCACTTTGTTCCGGCAGAAAGAAGTATCCTGAATTTTGAGACAGAAAATTGTTCTGATACTATTGAACAAAATGGATGCATTGTCCCTGCATCAGCAGAAGAAACAGATGATTTTGTCCAGCATAATGAGGAGGAACATGTAGAAATTAAACTCACTGAGAAAATAGTGGATGCCATACTTGATGCCCTGCACCTTCAGTTTGAACTGAATTGTCCAATATAGGATTTGATCAAATTTTGGAATGGGGCAAAAAGATCTTCTGTATGGCATATGAAGATTTTCAATACTTATGGCCCACTTGTTGGAAAGAGGCAGAAAAGTTACTGCATGATGTTGGTTACAGAGGTGCCAGAAAATACACAATTTGTTTGGACCAAAGTCATCGATACCATTTTGGAATAATGTCATCAGAAAACGAGGTTTGCCCTCACTGCCATAACAAGGGAACCATTCCATACTATTACATTGGGCTAGGTCCCAAGTGGGCATCTAATCCTGAAATCCAGTATATGAAGCAAATCGTTGATGGGGAAATTTAGGTCCAATCATTTGTTGGGGAGGGGGGGGGGGCAGGGGGGGACTGCAAGGGTAATCCCGAACACCAAAAATCTTGCACCATGTGAGGTAAATCGGAACATCTGCATACTTATCCCCTTGAAAAAATTATAGTGTTAATTAATGGTAACTTTAAAAAGTCATGCCTATACAAAATCTCCATTAAAAAGTGATGACAGACTGACTTGACTGTAATTCATAATGCATGCATATTATACATAGAATATATTTAATGTTCTTGTTCTTGTTATCAGATATTTAGAACTTCTTAAAAATTAATTCAACCACTTAGTTATGATTGCAGTGGCAGGTCTATTAATTGGATCTTGAGACTAGGACTTTGAAGATACTGAAAACCCAAGTTAAGAAAAGTTTGTTTTTGATGTAAATGATAGGAGTCTCGAGAGCTCGATCCACAAATTCCCAAGACTGTTTTAGCAATTTCCTCTCAGATATCCAATGTTGGATCTTACAATTGGGAATTTTGAAATGGAAAACCCAAGTTAGGAATTTGTGAGGTTTTTTTTATATATGAAATCCCTACAAATTCCCAATGTTGGTTCATAAATCCCCAATGTTGAATCTTACAAATGGGAATTTTAAAATGGGAAACCCAAGTTAGGAAATTTGTGAGTTTTTTTTATATGAAATCCCAACAAATTCCCAATGTTGGTTCATAAATTCCCAATATTGGATCTTACAAATGGGAATTTTAAAATGGAAAACCCAAGTGAGGAATTTGTGAGGTTTTTTTATATGAAATCCCTACAAATTCCCAATGTTGGTTCATAAATTTCCAATGTTGGTTCATAAATTCCCAATGTTGGTTCATAAATTCCCAATGTTGGTTCATAAATTCCCAATGTTGGTTCATAAATTCCCAATATTGGATCTTACAAATGGGAATTTTAAAATGGGAAACCCAAGTTAGGATTTTGTGAGTTTTTTTTACATGAAATCCCAACAAATTCCCAATGTTGGTTCATAAATTCCCATCTGATACCTAAGATTGGGTCTTTAGATTGGGATTTCCAGGGAAATTCCCAATTTGGGAATTCGTCATTTTTTCCTGTGTACACCGTGTGCATTACATGGACCTTTCCCAGTCTGTTTGCAGACTAGGCAGTCTTTTCTCTTACATCTTTTCTGTTTGAATGGATCATACTTTTGTAGTATTTCTTTCAGTGTTGTGCCTGTCTTCTCTATCACCTTTATCTTAAAACCCTTGTCTTTGATCTCTCTCTGATACTTTTTCTGCAGCTGCGATCCAGATATCTCATTCCACAGCTTAGCCCCAAAGCGCGAGAAATATAATTCTAGATCTGCACTGTTAACGTTTCATATGCCTATAACGATGATCAGGGCTTTTATCTGTCAAGTGTACGTATAAAAATATACAACGCTCTTCAGCTTTTAAAGTAATTTGTTGAAGGAGAGATATGGTGAGTATCTTAACAATTGTCGATATTGCACAACTCTGTATAATTTAGTGAAAAAGCTTACTGTAAAAGATAACGTTTCGTTGCCATCCCCGCAACATGATCAGGTCAACTGAATGTAACATTTTCTATATGCTAATATAGTAGAAAACTATTCGGCTGTGATACAACAATAAGTCAAAGAACAATCGCTTACTGAAAACAAAGACAAACTCTAAGACAAAAGAACAAAAATC
>JAOCPT020610647.1:0-10100 GCA_026546935.2 Palythoa grandiflora | reverse complement strand
TTTCTTTGTTATTATTTTTTGTTTGTATTTTGTAATTGTGTCTTGGCGAAGCTAATAAAATAAAATAAAATAAAATAAAAAATTTGTTCTGGGCAGCTATGCACAACGTGACAGAGGCGAGGGTGCTGCACCCACGTATTCACATCTTCTGACACTAGTAAGGGCCCTGCTCGCTCTCTCAGCAAGTAATGCTGATAGCGAACGATGCTTCTCTATGGTGAGAAAGATCGACACAGAAGAGCATACACAGTTGCAGCGCAGTACAGTGGGGTCTCTCCTTACCCTCAAGTTGAATGTGGATGAAGAATGCTAGGAGTACGAGTCACCCATGGAACTGCCTCCTCCACCTTCTTCCAGCAGTCAAGCAAACTAACTGTACTTTGAGGTCAATTCGATTTCGCTGAAAAAAATGCATGTATGATTTGTTAACGTTCATGAAGCATTTCGGTTTCTATGGTCAGTCTCGAGCCAATATTTCTTTGTGGCCAGTTAATTTTCAAACAAAGCATGGATAGAGTAAATGCTAGAATCACCTTAAACGAAGTTGCCACAAAGTGACCTTCCTTTAACTGAGTGCTGAACACAACGGTGGTATAATATAAATGAATAAAAGTGTGTAAAGTACATCAGCTGCATATGTTACTGTTCTCGTTCTTCTCAATCTCTGTAATTTAACCATGGTATTAATAGGGAGTATAGGTACTATTAGCTAATAACCACGTTCATAGGTAAAAAGTAAGAGGAAAAACGTCACCAACTTTCAGCGCCATTTTGTCACATATTTCGGCCTGAGAGTGCTGAAAATGGTGTTTTTAGGCTTCCAATTTTCAAAATTTTATGGGGGAGCATGCCCCCAGACCCCCCTAGAAGCTCGCGCCTTCGCCGCTCCTTGCTTGTCCCGATTTATGATGGTCCATAGGTTGGACACTCTGTATACTACATGTGTGGTTGCCCAGGTGGCTATATGGCATACAATGCAACAAACAATTAGATAAAATGGTTGAACTAATCAACATTTCGATAATAATCTAAAGCCATTGAAAAATTCTGCAGTTGTTCATAGTTTTATTGCTTTTGTGACGTGGTTGTCACAACTTCAATACGAAAAATTAAAGTAGTGGTTTTATCCACTCATTTTCCAACAATATGCTGTATCTTCAAATGGTGCTTTAGGTACTCTTGCATCTTACTGGAATCCTTTTGTCTACAGATATCGATGATTGTGTCCCAGGCCGCTGTAAGAATGGTGCAACCTGTGTCGATTTGGTCAATGACTACTGTTGTACATGCTCTGCTGGATGGAGTGGAAAGGACTGTGATACAAGTACGTGTGTTTGAGTTATATTCATCATTTAGATATCTCTTTTTCACATCTCACTGAGATACTAGTAGTTTTGTCTACGGATATCAATGATTTTTTTTCTTATTCTTATTCTTTGTCGATCGCGCATATGGCTAATGTGCTTCACGTGATATAGCCAAGACTCAAAAAGATGGATGTTACAACAAAGGCTATAAAGAATTTTTTTTATTTTTTATTTTTTCTCTGGTTTATTTTGATCTATGATAGCAACGTCAATAGACTAGCTTTAACAGGTAAATGACATGATAATATGACGTCACCACTCTCAGAGTTTCCTATCACTTGAAAGAAAACTATATGCCAATTTGTCCCTAAATAAGTTCAGAAAATTTCAGCTGGTCTTTGGAATATTCGTCATTGCGATTATTCCAATATCGTTTCCATTGGATGTTAAGAAATGGCTCAGTTTCCAGACATAAAAACTAAAGCGTTCTTTAGTATATAGGATTTGCGCTCATGGGCAAAAACAATTGCATAGCAACAAGACTTAGTAACATCGCTTGTGACATGCAACTGCGTGTTTTAAAATGCCTGTAGGGACAACGGAAAACCTTTCCGGGAACGTATTCAAAATTTTCAACAAACGTTTACTTGATTATGAGTATCTGAATTGTAGCTGGCTGAGGGGTTAAAATAGTATAAAATGTGAATGAACAAACAGCCAGTAGGTGAATCTTTGTTCACAATATTTGCTTCATTAGCATACGTAACTCTTTCCAGTTGAGATAATGTTGGCAGATGGAACAGTTGTGGTCTTCCTGATGGCGTTTGTTTTTGTTGCACATTTTTCAATAAGAAATTTTAAAAAAAATACTCTTCTCTTACTTGATATCTCAAAACGAGAGCTGCAGGTACTGACCGAGCACTCGGCACTCACTAATGTGGGAGTACAAGCGAATTTCTGGCTTTTATGTAAAATACTTAAAAGTGTTTTTTGTTGTTTTTATCAAAAACAAAAACTCTGTTTTTTACTGACTCGGACTTTTAACTCGGACTCTAGTTTTGACTTGGGCTCGGATTAGAGTCGTGAAACGGATGAACTCACTTGGTTATTTAATTCATTTTGTAATAAATCACCCATTACTTATTTTAAATATTCATATAAATTTGTTTCCATCATGTTAATACCGCTAATTCTCTTTTCTTAATTGTTACACGCTGTATCAATTAAAACATTTTGTACATAGTTTTTAAGCAGTCATTTGAATATAAATTTTAGTACTGATGATGGACGCGTAGACTGAAAGCTCGATTTTATTTTTACCCATATTTTAGCCGATAAAGCAGATTAAAGATATTAGTTTATATTTCAGATTTCCGTGCACGATTCGCAACACTTGGAGCGAGCGGCCGTCTCGGCCCAACCTCTCTCGGCTCTCACTACAAGGATCAGCATCACGATGGTCAGGTGACCCTTTCCTCCGGGATACAGCTATGGCGTGTTCCTTACACCGGAAAGTATAGGATCGAAGCTGAAGGTGCAGCCGGAGGCTATGATACCGCTAATAACAGTATAAGTTATCGCGGGCGAGGTGCGAGGATGGTGGGAACCTTCAGTCTGAATAAAGGGGAAGTACTCAAGATCTTGGTTGGTCAGGAGGGCGGTGTTAACAATTTGTCTGAAAGCTCTGGGGGAGGTGGAGGAACATTTATCATTCGTCAGGATAACACGCCTCTCATCATAGGCGGCGGAGGGGGAGGGATAGACAAACAATCATCAAGACATGCTGCATGTGATGGTTCAACAACCACATCCGGGAATGCAGGCTATGGTGGCAGTCAGTGGCCGGGTGGTTCAGGTGGAGACGGTGCAAACACGGCTGGCAAATCTAACTCAGGTGGGAAACTACTTTTATTAATTTTTTAAGATCCGGAATTCAAAAAACTAAAACCTTATTTACCAAACGTGGAAAAAAATTGCAGTTGCCTTTGGTTATGGTCTTGGTTTCAGCATAAGGCCCCGGGAACTTTGTAAAATATTCTCCCTAATGACCGCTAGTGAATTGGACATATGTGTTTTATCCAAAGGCCGTTTTCGTAATATGAAACTAGCGAGCTATAGTTGACAACAAAAACAGTATCACTAACTGTGAATTCTTCGTCTAAAAAAATAAATTTTTAAAACCAAACTATTTTTTCCTTAAGAACAGTTAATTTCGTCCCATAAAAAAGGCTATGGACGGTGTTTTCCTTACAGACCTTTTATCACTACTACAGAAATTAAACAAAGTCAAACTCTTAAAAAGATTACCCTGACTGTGACTAAGAGTACATATTTGCCTACTGGAAATAATTTGGACCTAAAGTGTTTGTTAAACCATACCATTGACACAGCTAGTTTTGTCCGTGTAAGTGAAGCTCTTGACTTGAAGCTCTCACTCTTGACTTATGGTTTGACTTATAAGCCGTATTTGCTGGTCCTGCGTTAGTTATTTAAGAGCCGATGCTGTAAATATCAAAAATGGCCGGTCAGTTGCAAAATTTCGGATATCTTAATATTTTGCCCAAATTACCTCTATAGTAAACCATTTTCGAAAATGCCATTCATATGTTTCACAGCGCTTTAGATTTTTCGAAATCGAACAAAGTTTGAAAATCGCCAAAATGGCTTCCGGCGGCCATTTTAATTTGGCAAAAATGATGCGTTTTCTTAGAACTCGTACAGAGTAGTAACATAACAGAAAGATTTGTACCCACTATATATTAAAAGTCATCTGTAGGCCATTCGAAATCACAACACAACTTAGAATAATCTGTTTTTATTATAATATTATTGGTCCTTTAATACAGCACACTGACGACACTTGAGCGAAAGGCCTAAAATAGCCTTATTTCAATGCCATCAAAAGCCTTCTGGTACATTAAATCGAGAGAAAAAAAAACATTTGCCGTGAAGCCTGTCCTTTGTATAATAACATGTAAAAATATTTTTGCCCGCCCGTGAAAGGTGTCCCGTCGAGAGATTAAAACGTGAAGTAAGGTTTCGACACTTTCGACTAAGGTAAACACAACTCACACGCAGTGACGTTCGTCTCATCAATCCGAAAACCTTCTGCATTAAATTGCATATATAAAAACTTTTGGGCTACCATACCATTTTGACTTATGTTAGTTATACCTCTCGAAAGATTGTGCTGGATGATTGATTTAAATCTAAAAAAACGCACAATCACAACCTGATTGAAATTTTGTAAACAATGTTTAATTAATAGTAAAACTTCTATTTCAAATTGAAATTAAATCTCATTTCCGTTATTTATTCAGAATGTTATATTTGCATATAAATTTCAGACTTCACTTTCAAATACAGTAATGGTATGGTTTTTTTTTTCATAGTTCACATCGCGCGAATTTCATTACATTTATATAAAGTTCGCATGTCGTTTGCCCAAATTGCTATGCGATATGGTGTAATTAGCGCGCCATGTCACGTTTCTAACTTGCAACTTGTTTTAGTTTTAAAAGTTACAGTCTATCAAATTTTGGTTCTGTTTTCATACTTAAAAAGTGTCATAATATTCAGTTATTGAATTATAAAAATTTCAAGGAAGATTTCTTATAAGATACTTTGATGAGGTCTATGACAGTCTAACCGATCGTACATACTGACCGTGCCGTGAGAAATCTATTCTTAAATAAAATTTTACTCAAGTAAAACTGTGACAAGTCAACAGTAGGGCAAATAACTTTAAAACTCACCTTTGACATAAAACCACAAATGACTCAACCTTTAACTAGCTACCACAAAAACAAAGTACAACTTCATTTTTAACATTATCCCGAATCTGCCGAAGCAGTTTGCGACAAAGGGAGCTGTTTATGCTGTCTGCTGACAGGTTGTGACCGCGGCACACTTTCCTTTTTAAAAACTGATTTCGGGACCGATGAAGATCTAGCCGATTAACTTTCAGTGGTACTGTAACTCAGGAAAGATAAAAGCTCAACGTAAAATAAAAGCACAAAAGGCAAAGTGCATCAGAAGAACACAGTCACAGGTAATTAGCGTAGAAATGACAATATTCTAAGGGACCGCTCATTATTTGTTAGGGGGAAGGGGGTGGGGGAGAGAAAACTATGGGATTCCGAAATTTTTTAGATATTGAAAGTGGGTCTTCAAAAGACTGATAGGTCTTCTAAGGGGGTACTCCGAATAGTGTTTGAAATGCATGAACAAGTAAAATTACAATAATCTCCCTAAACTTTAAATAAGTTTATATTTTAGCATAAGAATTTAAATTAACAGTTGAAAGCCAAAGAAAGGATGTTTCCCTCAATATTGTATTTATGCTTAATATGTTGTCAATTTCAAGTTCATGTAAATCATCACTACTGTCATCCTCACTATCAGTGCTGTTGTCAACATAATTTTCTGTTTGAGCTGTGGTCGGCTTGAGTGATGACGACGAAGTGAAACGTATCACCACTACACGAGTACACGTAGTCGAACAGTGGAAGGCACAAATAAATAGTACATAAGTAACATGTATAAAGTGAGGTTGAAAGAATAAGGGTTTTTATACGATTGTGTGTGAGTATATGTGTGTGGGAGGGGGCCTGCAAATATTCTCTTAAAATAAAAATGTTATTGGAGTTAGAGGGGGAATCCCCAAAGAGTAGAAAATTTTACAATGTCTCACCCTCCCCTCTCCCCCTCATATATACAAAACAGTCCCTTAATCTCTAAGCTTAAGGATTTGCCTTATCAACACAGGGGCAACTATTTGCCAGCTCTCGCAGAAGTGCTATATATGGAGCTTTTCTCCTAACTGCTGGTGTTGGCACCTGCAGTTCTAGCGTCTGGCACAGAAACTGCAATAGCCCCAGCTTCAACTTGGCAAGCTGGTCGCTTTTAACAAGCTGACATAAATTGTACTGATCGACGACTATAGGATGCGCCAGCTCCAGGCACGTGAGAGCGGCATCTCTTGCTGCAACGAAGTTAGATTCTTCTTCCACCGCATTGACATCTTCGACCTCCACGTTCACTAGTTGCTGACGAACCTTTGTTGCAATCCGAGAAAAATATGAGGCAATTTGCTGGGAAGAAAGGAATTCGTTTGCACTAAAAAGCCTTGTTCCATCTGGACCACGTGCTCGTCTCATTTCTTTTGCGACAATATCTGGATCCATCTTTTTTCCAGTTGTCTGACCAATATTAAATTTGGCCTGCAAATACTCTGTCTGCGATTTATTGAATCTGTAGGACTTTCTGACACTTTTTAGTGCCCAGCCTTAAAATTATGATCTTGGTTCTGGCTTGGCGGAATGTTGCAGACAGGTACTTGCAAAGTAGGTATTAGGGACTTTAAGATTGGGCACTACGTTTGACGTACTACGTGAGCAAGAACGAGTGCCGACTGGGTCGAGTGCACCGTTTGCGTTGCGGGGAAATTTTGTTTAAGATGGACAACACGGCGACGCAAAAGTTACAAAAGACCTGTTTCACTTATGGCTTCTTTAATAAGAGCTCGTAATGAGCTACTTCTTGCATATGACGACGATACAATCGATGATGAAGAGTTTTGTTTACTTTATGATATTAATCAGTCCAATAATCTTATCTTTGTGCACGCTGATTACGAGAAGTTTGATTTGGACAACAAAGATGATGTCGAGTGCATTTCTGATTTCCGTGTTCAAAAACAAGATATATCTCTGCTTGCTGAAGCCTTGAGACTTCCCCAAACCTTCAAGTGCAGTCAAGGGACAGCGTGTGATGGAATTGAAGGGCTGTGTGTCATTTTACTCCGATTTGCTTATCCCTGCCGATATTGCGATCTCGTACCACTCTTTGGCCGCTCGGTTCCCGAACTGTGCATGATAAACAACAAAGTTTTAAACTTTATATTTGAAACCCATGGGCATTTAATTACAACGTGGAATAACAGGATCCTATCTCCAGTATTACTAGAGATGTATGCTAACGCTGTGACGTCGAAAGGAGCGGCCCTTACCAACTGTTTTGGGTTTGTTGATGGCACAGTGAGGAGTTTTTTGCCGTCCTGGTGTCGATCAACGCATGGTTTTTAATGGCCATAAAAGGGTCCACGCGATTAAATTTCAGTCATTGGCGTTACCGAATGGATTAATTGGCCATCTTTATGGACCTGTCGGTAAGCATTTTATAGAACTTGATTATTAACAATAATTGTGCTCATTTAAGCGAAGTCGTATATCACATTTTTCTTGCTAATGCATTTTTAATAAGCTGTTTGTCTGAAAATATCAGTTTAGTTGATTTGGACCAAATAAATAAATTAAATAAAGATGACCTGGAAACAAAAAAACTTACAAAATCCAGCTTCTAAATTTTTATGTTAGACTACAAACTAATAAAGTGTCAAATAGTTAGCACCATTTACTACTAAATAAAATTAATTAAACAATTGAAAACAATAGAATTAGCATAAAATAGTAATATATAGTGCTATTTATGTTGCACATTTTTAGTGTTTTTGTACTCTTATAATTGTATGACATAATCGAACATATGTTTTTAATCTATAGAGGGAAAGAAGCATGACTCCAGATTGCTTGCCGAATCACATCTCTATGATTCTTTAGAACAGTGTGCACTCTAGACAACAGGTAACTTTTTCATATTATACAGCATCCACAATAGTTCCTATAGTCACTATCTCTACATTTATAATTGGTAATACTCAACATATGTGTTGATTTTTTCATCAGGTAGATTGATGTGCATATATGGTGACCTGGGATATCCTTTGAGAGTCCAACTACAAACCCCATTCAGGCAACCAGGATTAACTCGGCAAATGAGAGAATTTAACAAGTCGATGTCAACAGTGCGCATATCTGTTGAATGGCTGTTTGGTGATATTTCTAGTTACTTCAAATTTCTTGATTTCAAGGGTAATTTGAAAATCGGGCTGAGCCAAATTGGAAAAATGTACATTGTCTGTGCCCTCTTGAGGAATGCTTTAACCTGTATGTATTATAACTCAACTTCAGAGTTTTTTCAATTAGAACCACCAACCATATTTGAATATTTTACTCGCTAATTTTATCACATAATTATTCAAATCATTTTAGTGAATTTAAATCACAGTATTTAAGTATTGTATATAGAATGAGAGGGTATTTTAATGGATATATAAAGATCCAAGCCTCCATTAAGTCAAATTAAAGACAAGGATCTTTAGATCAAGTAAAACACACCCTCAACTTTTTTATAATTTATTATGAGTCCATAGCTCATGCAAATGTTTATGAACAAAAAAATTCCAGGACTTTCCATTCAGGTACTGAGAAGCAAGTATAAAATGTTAAGGCTCATAAAAAATAAGGACAATTTTGAAAAAAAAACATTTCCCAAAATAGTCAAAGACTTCTGTCAATCATACATTTTGTAGGACTTTTTCAGCCTTGTGTAAACCATCAGATGATTTCTTAAGTATTAAACATCTAGTTGTAGAAAAAATCAAATTTGACCAGAAATTGTTAAGCTAGAATATTTTTGGTTTGGAAAATCCAAGTTTATATTTATGCAAACTAAGAAAATTCTTTGTCAAATATAAAGATCTGTGTGTGTCATGCAAGGTGTGCAAAAACCCTTAGCTATTGATTAAGAGTTGTATCTGTTTGGGGTATGTGTGCAAAAGTAGTTGAATTTACATGGTATCAAAGGTCAGACATTTGTTATTGCATTCCAGGATAGATGGATAATATTGTCAATGTAAACTGGCATTTAAATCTTCAACTTAAGTGATAAGACTGATGTATAATATAAATTTCTAATACAATTCTGCAAAGAAAGTGTACAATCCTGGTATACAAAACAATGCAAAAAATACGAAATCATTCAATTTTTTCTTGCCTAATTAACATAGATGAGATTGATGCAGGTGCACAATTGGATTGACTTTCCATACCTATGTCAATCCTTCACAATGTTAAAAAACATTTCAATTTATTATACGTGTAAAAAAGGCAATTATAATTCATTAGGTATTAAAGCAGAATTGTATGTTAGATAACTGTATTATAGTCATCTAGCCAGCTAATACTGCTGTGAAGTTTTATTCGCCCAAAGACTATAGCCAAAACATACTATGAGTAAAAAGGCACTTTCATATTAGCTGCCTATGTAATAACAACCTATCAGTTCTATCATTTGAAAAAGTATGCCATAATTCATTCTTTCGATGTATCTTTAATAAATAAATAAATATTAATCCTTTAATTATTTTGAAATGAAATCACAGATGAAAGGTAAATGATTCACAATGGAAAATTGAGCTCATAGCTGTCAACAACATTAAAAAATTACACTGCACTGATTGCAAAAAATAAAATACAAAAATGCAAAAGGCTTCTACTCAATTGAGAAAACAGCTGATAGACGATTTTCTTAAGGTTGCACATGCAGCTCAAGTTTGGTTTGAGCCCTTTGAAATTCAAATAATGGAAATTATAAATCCAAAAAATAGTATACTTTATTAAAAAGTTTTCTAAATATTTGGCCTGTCAATGGGATGTCATTTATAGAGGATATGAAGAAAAAATTGTTTTCCTTTAATGATGTTTACTAACTAAAATACTGTCAACATACTTTGTGAGCACTCTACATCTTACATGGTGTTTATTTTACAGTACAGAGCCATGAGCATTATTGTTTTATTTTTTTTTTATAAAATATATTTTACCGTTTTTGTACAGGCCATGCCTCTGTCTTCTGACATAAACATCAGTATAGTAGACATCAGTGAAAACT
>JAOCPT020610595.1:0-10101 GCA_026546935.2 Palythoa grandiflora | reverse complement strand
TATTTTCATTTAAAAAGCTTAATTTGTATTGTTGTTATTTTAATCAAAGGGTAATAAAGTTGTTGTTGTTGTTGTTGCTGTTGTTGTTGATATTTTGACAAACTGTGTAGAAGTCATCTTTGGAGCCAGTTCAGGAAAAGTGTGTCAGTTGAATACATATAATTTATCGTCTAAGCTAAAAGCTAAATCCTTTTATGAGTCAAGTAACCCATTGGAGCTGGTGCTTATCTCCGATTTCTGTAGTGCTAAGTGGACGAGAGTAATTGACTCCCCCTGGACAGAACACCAATCCGTCGCAGGTTAACCCCCAGCAGAAGCTGATACTCCTTTTACCAACCTCGGGCGGAAAAGAAGATCATACAAATGTTCAACAACAACAACAACATTTTTTATTTACACTCATTGGCAATTTATGTTTACAATTTTAAACTAAAAAAGTAAGAGTGCTAGGACTCCAGATGTAGTGTTCAACACTCGGGTTGAGCCCTGGACTGAACCTGGGACATTGTGGTTAGAAGGCAGAGATCTTACCACTACACCAACCACGCTGCCATCAATTTATAGCCTGGTTCACGATTTATTACAGTTTTGCCATGATGTGTTTGGCTGTTAGATTTGTGATTTTGGTTACTTTTGATTCATAATTTTAATACAGTTAGCTCATTCTGTTGCATTAGTTGTTTTTGTTTATTCATGAATAAGTAATTTTTAGGATGCTTGTAATTGTTGCAACAAACATGTCTGTTATAAAACTGATGAAAAAATTGTATTAAATCTCACCTCCTTAGAAGTTGGAAACTAACTTGTAAATATGAGTAAAGTAACTCTGCGGCAGAGGCCAACAACATTGCTAGATCTGTTAATAAAGTTAAACCTAATTAGAGTTTTTATTCGTAACAAGGAGCTTAAGTTAGTTTTGTTCCAATTTAAGCTTTGCAACTTATTATCAGTCATGCCGCTTCTAATAACAATGAACTTTACATGACTCACAGTTTGTCTGCAATGACTGTCAGCAAGTTTGTGCTTCGTGTATCGGTGTCATCAGTCATACTCATTGCAGACACAGACACTAAATGGCTGAGGACAGAGATTCATCACACCGATGACTCGATCCATCACCATCAATAATATTTTTATTATTTTAAGAAATTATTATAATTATCTTTTATTTTATGGCAGGCTTGCTGAGCAAACAAGATGAAGCGAATTCTATGTTCTGATTGGTTACACGGTTCTGATAGCGGGCTTATCTTGCCTGCTCGCGATTGCCCATTTTGTTCCCGCAAGAAAAAATTGCATGGAGCAGAATTATACATTGATTGAGTTTTAGACAATGGAGTCACAAAAAGGGGAAGTGGTCAGTCAGAACAAAGAAAACATACTAAACAAGTTTCGTAACTTTATTCGTCAACAAAAACCAACAAATACAAAAATTAAAACGCAAAGTGATATGAAGACATGGAAGCATTTTTCTCTTATAGAAAACAGTAGTTAAGTGAAATTCTTCGGCCATATAGTAAATCCTAAATATTAAACTAGCTTGTTTGGTCAAGATGGCTGGATATTGGCCAAGTTCTGTTTTTGTGTTATTATGGACTGAGACAAAGTCGAGCCATCTTGACCTCACGCTTGTTCAATAATGCATAATTATCTCTTTTACTACTATGATGGGGAGCTGCTTAGTTCATGTGGTCACTCCTAGACTCCTAGTTAGTGATGGACTACTGGTTTTATCAGTATTTTCATCTGACCCTAACTCCTGTACTTGTAATATATAGATCAATCTAATAAAATATTACATCAAAACCTACAAAACCTACAAGTGCACTACATATGTGTACACATTTTGAAAAAAAAAAACGATTTTAACTGGTACAAATTAATACACATTATTTTGTGGTCATTTCCATTAATAATACTGTATGTCACAAACCAAATGACAGGGTACAAACTCTTGAAAAATACTATTTAAAGGACTGGACTGTTTTGTTTTATAATTAGCATATCATGACCAAGTTTTTTTTGAACATTCAATTGAAGAACAATAACAGTCCAATAACTAGGCCATTATTCAACTTTAGTAAAATTACACAGGTGACTATACAAAATCGTGTGCGCTGATTGGTCGACAAACTCAGACTATCACACGATAGATACAAAATCGCGCGCACGATTATCCAAAATGAATGCCGGCACGCTTTCGCTTGAAATAATTTTTTTCCTCGTTTAAAATGTGTCTTATTTCCTAAAACAATCTGTAATTTTACTAAAACAATTAGGCACTTCAGGCTCTGTGATTATCGGTGAATAGTCACCTTCGTCTCGGTGACTATTCGGCGATAATCACGTCACCCTCGGCGACTAATTGTTAATTACAAGGATATTATAAAACAAAACAATCTGAAACAATCAAAACAAAACAATCTAATAATCTGAGATCTAACTAAAATTGACCAAATCAGCAAACATTTACAGTACAGAAATTTAATCGAAACTTACTGCATTCAGTTATCCTAAAAGATCCCCGTGAGGATATATTGCGAGTACCAGGTTTAAACATGATTATTTCCAAATTTTTGTCACTTTGGAGCTTTCTACTCCCCCAATCATGTCTGCCATCAGTAGTTGTCCTGTCTTTAATGCTATGCTTTGACTGACACTCACAACAGCCATTATCTTCTTCTCGAGATGCTGTTTGTCGCATGGCACAGCAAGGATTGTGGTTGCTGTCAACTACAGAAGCTGTTGGATTAAAGAACAAAATGAATGGTCAGAATGGAAGTTATAGATGAGGAATGATAATGAGAAAAACCAACATAAACAAAAACACTAAAAGAATTTCTTGTAAGCTGGATGATAAGAGAATTATAATCATTACGTTATGTAACAGGAGGCTTGGCTCCTCAGCACCATGTTTAGTTTGTTCGTCATTCAGTGACGATAGATTAGTTTGTGATTAAAGTAGCGATTTATTATGTCTGAAATGGACTCATTCCAATCTAATGATGATAGAGTGTTGAAAAGAACTGCTTTTAAAAGACATCGACTGGCAGCAGATGAAAATTGCTTATTTAGGTAGTGATCTGTGAACTAGGGAGCTTAGCAGCAATTTCAATTAAAAACATGTGAAATTTAATTCAAATATTTAATTAATTTGGCAAATTTAATTTGTCTAGCATTTATTTTTGCAAAAAATACATAAAAAATGCCATGACTGTCAGCCTTTTTTAAAGCTATCAAGAACCAGTGCCTGTTGTACACATTTTGACCAGGTTTAAAGAAAATTCACCAAGGATCATTACTTAAATCTTATGGTAAAGTCTATGCAGTGCTAGTAACAGTGGCACCCTGGGAGCTAGAGGCTTCCAATTTTTTCCCAGGATACCTAGCTGCATGGGTCAGTATTTTTGTGTTAAAAAAACAATTCTGGAATTCATTGTAATAATATTTCAACTCAGCTTTGTATAAATAAAGTGTTTCATATTTCATGATAGAAACATAAACCTTTCTATTCTTTCTGAGCCTTGAAATATCAAAAATTGTAGAATCTTTAGTGAAATATGGTATACCTTTCATGGCTGTGCCTAGGCATTGTTGCCCTCATCATCATCTTTATCATCATCTTTATCATCATTATCATTATTATCATCATCATCATCATCGTCATCGTCATCATCACTATTATCATCATCATCATCATCATTATCATCATCATCATCATCATCATCATCACTACCATCATCATCATCATCATCATCACCACCATCAACTCATCATCACCATCATCATCATTATGAAAACTGTTTTACTCATACCATTTTCATCACTTTCTCTGCTTCTGTTTTGATCTTTATCTTCTACTGTGTCTATTTTTTCGTTTTCCGTGGCAATAACGACCTGGAATAGACGTTGATGCAAGATTTGATATGTAATATATACACGAAACGATAACATACCAAAAATGAAAGAAGTATACAGCCATAAGTGTTTCTTGAACAATCTAGCAAAATTTAGGAATTTCTGTAAACCTAGTTCTTTCTATAAAACGAAATCAAAGTAAAAAGCATTAAGCCATTATATTATTTTGCGTGAAAAAATCGCTACTTCGAGTTTGAAAAATTACAGATGATTAAAAGATGATTTAAGTCACATTTTTTCATCTAAAATCTAATAAATATAATTGGTAAAAAACTCACATCTTCAACAGTTTCGCTGCTATCTTGGCGTTGTAATTTCTGTTAACAAACACCACAAAAAAACATTTTTTAATCACGTTTCCAAGATTCATCATCACTCGACTCCGAAAAACAATCTCGACCCAGTCCAACGCAGCTAATTGCGACCAAGATTAGGGCCAAGTAAAAAACGCTTCGGGCCCAGCTCCTCAAAACCCCAGATTTACTTAACCATGGGTTGAAACAAAATTCAAACAGTAATTTTTTTTCATAAGCAGAGCTTTGCGATGCTTACAAAATATTGTTCAGATTTAACAAATATGTCAACCCCGAAATTCCAGCCAAAACCAAACCATTGAAGATAGGAAATAGGAACGCGGATTAAAAATTCTGGGTTAGCACGAATCGAGTTTTGAGGAACCGGGTCCTAATTTGCATAAAATTATTTTAAAACAAAAGATCTATTTTTAATTTTAAAAAAGTGCAAGAAAAGTCAGGGCGAGCTAAACTGTCAACGGATCAAAGACTGCGATCTCACATTAACCAAACAGTGAGTAATTATATTTTCGTTTCTAACGTGCATAAGCGTCGTTAGTTCTTTGAACCGGAAACTCTAAAAAATTCACAGCATTTTTTATCAAACTTCTTGCTTTCATAAAGACCCTAAAAGTTACTAACCATAAAATTGGCCAAAAAGGGGCTCATAAACAGTGAATTCAACACCGTATTTCCTCATACGCTCCCTCCCTTCGACATTTGGGGTTCAAAATCAAAGCCAAGCTAAAGACTAAGTTAAATTGGCGGCATGGTTGGCGCAGTGGTAAGATCAACACGCTTTTTTTTTATAAGAACAACTTATCAGAACAGCGAGGCTCAAATTTGCCAAAATTTTAGAACAATTTAAGAACAAGCTCAGGCTGAGGCTTGATAACTAGGAAAGTTTTTGCGGTAGAAAATTGACATCAACAAACAATGAAGTTAGTTCGCCTATAAATTAAGCCGTACAAAACGTGTGGTGCAAGGCGTTTCATTTTTCAATAACTTGTTTTATCATTCGATGCAACTTGTACTTCTTTTTCATTGGTCCATGTTCCACCACGTGACCTACAAGTAACTGCCTACAAATATGACACTGGTCATGCGCATTGCCGTCTTGCGGATTTAACCTGCAAATATGACACTGCTCATGCGTAGTTTCGACACAATAAATTTTCTTATTGATAACTGATGAAAACCGACTGTGATTACAAGGCAACGCGCACTTTACCGCTTGTTGCTTTCTACAAAAAAAAAATCGAAAAAGCAAATTCAGTGATCGAATGATAAAACAATTATTGGACTTGGTAATCGCAAATATCGTGATTTGTCAGTGTCTCGCAATTTAGTTATTTATATAATTAATCTGCTCGCCGCTGACAAATCACGATATTTCATTTTTGTTCAAACTCGTCCAATAATTGTTTATTATTTTGTTTTTTCTTCGATAAAAACCGCTTACAGAAATAAGAACAAATTAAGAACAAATTGAGGCAGAAATTGCCACAAAAATTAAGAACAATGACGCTCGGAAAAATTTACTGGTTCTTATAAAAAAATTGCACGTACTGTCCATATCTGAATAATTGATTTAGTAGGATCTGCGGTGTTGTGATGAGGAGGAAGAAGGGAATATGTGGGCGCCATGTTGGACAAGCTCGAAAGGACTGGGGAGAGGAAACAGGGGAGGCGGAAGAAGAAGTGGGTCTTCCAACTCCCCCCTCAATGTCTATAATTTGCTTCTTTCCCCAGTCTTTCCTCTAGCACTCGTCCAGCATGGCGCCGGATTTTCGATTTGTCCTTCTCACCATCACAAGACCGCCAGATACGCAGGCTAAGTAGGATCTAATGGCTGTTTTATTTCGCTAGAAATTAAGCCAAGAAAATCCATACTTTTTTCCATATTTTCCGGAAAGTTTTTGGGTTTCTAGACGTTTTCCAGTTTTCCATTAACGCTGTGCAAATCCTGTTCCCCTCGGTTTAAAGTTGACGCTCTGGTTTAATGCTGTAAACTTTATAGATAAGAAAATTGGGAAAATAAAAGACGCCACGAATAGGTATATCTAATATCCAACCAAATAATAGTCATTTTCCTTTATTATCTCTACCCTATTTATGAGTAACATGCCATTACCTTTCTGAAAGTGAATTCATAAGGTTATTTTTAACACTGACTCTTTCATTATCATTGTAATTACATTGTTTAGTTTATCTTCTCTTTATCTAATTTTGATATCATGTTCAAGAACATTTCCCAGAAATCCTACACTGAACCAAATTCATGTATGGATAACAGCGCTTGTTGATTTGTTCACGAGTGATTTAAAAATTTCACGTTACAGCAGTTTTAAAAAATGGTTTATCGGCAACACAAAAATACACTTGCCATCACTGATCATTATTATTTTAAGTTACTGTACGTCAAGATTAATAACAGGGTTTTGTACATAAATTACTTGCGTCTATTTCTTAGCAGTTGCAGTCTAAGTAAACAACCCTATAATATTACACTTATTCAGTCTGCCAATCTTAAATTTATAAAACATGAAAAAGTCTCGACCCAAATGTCAGTTTTTGAGACCGTGTCGACTTAAATTTTCTGTTTGGCAAACAGTGTTTTTTCTCGATTTTGATATGTTTAGAATGCGTATAAAGATTATCCTAAAAAAAACTTAGATTCCGTCACATTTTTGCCACAAAATCGAGTTTTAAAATTCCTTCTTTGGTCACGCCCTATGATGTTGACCGCGTAATGGAAGATTGGTGACCGATGACGTCACTTCAGGTGCGTCTCAAGGTTCTGTATGTGCATTTGCTTGACGACCAGAGAAAAACACAATTTCGATTTGTTTACGCCAAAATATGTTTGGGTTTGTGTGGAAATACAATGAAACAGCGACATGATCCGGTGGAAAGAATCAAGGATTCCTGACATGGCGTGTTCTGGAACCCAGACTTAACAACTCCCGGTCAACTTCGTTAAGCGTGGCCAGTACAGGAACTTTAATTTTATAGCGACGAAGTTGCGGAATCAAAAAGGTTTTTTGGGAATACTTGCTAATTTAGTCTAAAGATCCCAGTAAGACAAAAGCCAATAGCTAGTATACCTTCTGGCCAGACTCGCTCGCCGCGCGGTAATATTTCTGACTATTTTTTCGTTGATTCATACAATTTTCGGAACGTTTCTGTACCATCACGTGCCAAACTATCAAAAAATATAAGATTGGGACCTGAAACTACGAAATTCATTCTAAAACAGCCCAAAACTACCACAGTTCTATCTAGTATCTCAGTAATAATGATCAATGACAAGTTCTATAGATAAGCTACCGAAAAGCTGCCCGCTTTCACATGAATAAACCTTGCGTTTTAAAAAAAATTATAAAAATCTATGCAAATCTTTAACCCTTTAAGCCCCAGGCACAAATGACGTGTTGGTAAATTATCCCAACTGAGCTCCGTACTTTCTGTATAAGCAGTTCGGGAGAGTTTGGCTTTTCAACTTTCACAGCTTATTCCAAGCTAATTTCTCACTACCAGTTATACTGTTTTGTTTGAGTTATGTAAGGAGCAGTGAGATGTTTATAAATTGCCTGGGGCTGAAAGGGTTAACATATATAAAAATATTGTTCCTATGATTTCTTTTTTTCTAAATTTTGTCTACTCTTCGACTTCTCTTTGGGAGCGGGCAAAGTTTAGAAACACTTGCTCTAGCGAAGTTTGACTGACAGAGTAGTCCTCAATGCAGTAATTTAGTTTATTTTGTTCGAGAATTCCAAATATCTGAGCCCATGATATATTTGGATTGCAGATGTGATAATGGACCATTCCTTCGTGCTCGTCTTTCAGAATACTTTCAGGAAATGCGCCTTCGATGAATTGCTTCAGCGGTCGCGTGTCAGCAAGCATGTTGGTTTGAGGTGAGGGTCCAACCTTAGCTAGCAACGTGTAACCTTGTCCAAACTTGGTCTTGAGGTGCTGAGTGCTTCCCAAGCATTTAAAACGGCCATTCACCATAATAGCGAGACGTGTGCACAGGGCTTCACACTCGTCCATACTGAAAGATAACAGATTGTTTGTTACTTTATTGGTTTAAGGGCCTGTGTACAGGAGCAAGGATGTACCTCCAGCCCAGTTCAATCAAGAAGTGGATGAACCAGTCTCCATAACAAATCTTGTTGCTATTTACATTGAGTGCCCGGTTCCTCAAAGGCCGACTGGTGCTAAACTAGGCTTAATTTTTTAATAACATAGGGGATATGTTAATTTCATCTGTAATTGCCCTCCAATTTGAAATTTCGCATGTGCAATTAAAAAAACTTCCCATAGCAGCTGGGTTTCGTGATCGAATGCGTGAGCAAATTTCATTGAGATCAATGTCAATATGAAAAGCTGCTGACGAAATGCTGAAGACAAAGAAAAGAAGCCGCGTTTACAAGGTTCAGTTGACGAAAAATAAAACTTTTAAATACTTTAACTTCTTCAAAAAGTGAAGTAGACAAGAAGCTCTTCGTTTCATTTGTCATTTGTTAACAGTCGAGTGGATTCCCGCGCTTTTTGGCGTACGCACCCTAAACACGTCGCCCCTTTTCCCGCCTATGCCACTGCAATGGCAAGTTTGACTCCTTTGCATATTCTGTTTTTCAATTTCGTTCTTTTCCATTGACTGCTGTTTAATACTTGTTGTTTTGTCCCACGGCAATCTCCTGATTATTGAAAACCCTCGCCGCTTGACACTTTCCTTTCAGAAAGTTTGATTTTATACAAGCTAATTAAAATGCAAAAATGATTTTTCCCCTATGTTATTAAAAGGAAATCGAATGGGTCCTCGTCCAATGTGAGAAAAAATCACTTGTCGTTTGACCGACTTGAAAAAATTGCTCGAGCCTAAAGGCTTTTTTCATAAAAAATTACTCTTTGAATTTTGTATTAATCTAGGGTTAAGTTAATCAGGGTTCTGAGGACCTGGGCACAAACCTGCCCCGAGTATGAGGTTCAACCCAAAAGCCGGTTTAACCTGGTTGAGTCAGAGGCTGAACCGGGCACTAGGCACAAGTTTTGCATGTGTTTTATCATGTTAACACGATTTGGGGGTTGAACTGGTTTTAAGCAAACATGTCCGACGATTATTCTAAGCAAAGGTTACTCTCTAATTACATCGAGAGAGCAACAGCAGCCAATAGCGAAGTAAAAATATCTATTTAATGTTTCTATTTTTGTCGCCTACGCCCCTTGCGCATCACCTTATATAAAACCAAGTACCTGGCTTTCTCGCACTGCCAGTTTTGCATATAAACCAAATACGAAGTTAAATCCCCTGTCTAGATAGTGCTCGCTTGAATCGATTACGAGGTTCAACTTTGAGTATGTAAATGAGCCCTAAGACCTCTTACCTATCTCCCTAACCTACCATCACGTTTTGCGTGTTAAAGAAATTTTATTTTTAAATAAAATACTAATATTACTACTATTGCTGCTGCTGTTGCTGCTACTATTATAGCTGTTACTACTACTACTGCTACTACTGCTACTACTACTACTACTACTGCTGCTGCTACTACTGCTGCTACTACTGCTACTCGGCTAATACTACTACTACTACTACTACTACTACTACTACTACTCCTACTACTACCATTACAGCTATTCCTACTGCTGCTGCTCCTCCTCATCCTCCTTCTACTACCACCACCACCACCACCACTACTACTGCTGCTACTACTACTACCACTACTAATACAACTGCTGCTACTACTACTGCAGCTACTACAACTACTGCTGCTGCTACTACTGCTGCTGCTACTGCTACTACTACTACTACTATTACTACTGCTGCTGCTGCTGCTGCTGCTACTACTACTACTACTACTACTACTATTACTACTAGTTA
>JAOCPT020610550.1:0-10101 GCA_026546935.2 Palythoa grandiflora | reverse complement strand
CTGTTGTTGAGAGGACGAAATTCTTACAAAACTTTGTCCTCTCAACATGAACAACGAGTTTGCTAGTAAATGCGCGCGCTCTTAAAATCTTGTACTCGTACTCGTAATCGGATCTAAAGATCTCTATTGACACCTTCAAAACAATGTAGTTACATCAATGTGCATCTAGTACACGCATTATTTTTTGTAAAAACAAATATATTGTTGACAAAAAGTTATGAACAAGCTGAAGCTGTTGCTTTACTGAAGTGAAAATCTTCAGTATGAAAATTGACTGCATGAAACTTGGGCGTAATTTAGCATCGCAATCACAGTATCAAACACAAATAATATTCACGATGTTTCTCGTTTGTTTTAAAATCTGGCATATCCCAAATGAGACACATAGCACATAGCACTAGCGTTACGATCTCGGGTTTTTTTTTATCACTTACGTGCGTTTCAAACATAAGAAAAAAAATTCAGGTTAAATGTTTTATTATGTAGCCAAAGAATTTCGCTTTGCTACTGTTTTCTGTAAGACAAAAACGCTTCCATGTTTTCCGGCGTATCACTTTGCGTTTTAATTTTGTATTTGTCGGTTTTTGTCGACAAAAAATTTACGAAACTCGGCTATGTTTTTGTTTTGTTTTGACTGACGTCTTCCCCTTTTTGCGACTCCATTGTCCAAAACTTGATGTGTAATTCCGGTCCACGCAATTTTTTTCCTTGCGGGAACAAAACGGGCAATCCCGAGCGGGCAAGATGGGCCTATCTTGCCCGCTAGGTAGATTTTATATAGTATTTAAATAATCATAACTGTTCATTTCTTCTTTTCATACATGTACCGTATTTCCTCGAATAAACACCGCCCTCGTATAAACGCCGCACCTGAGAATCAAAATATTGATAAACGCCGCCCGCGGATAAACGCCGCACCTAAGAGCCAAAATATTGATAAACACCACCCACGAATAAACGCATTTAATTCGAATATTGGACAAAAGAAAATAATTATAGTGCAATACAATAATTACGCGTTTACAAGCACAACAAGTGTAGTTTTAAAACTGTAAAGCATGATCGGTACAGCCAGGCAAAGAACTGTATCATTTTTTCTACTTTTTAAAGTAAATTTACGGTTGGTTGTTTAAAAAAAAATAAACATCATTTGAAATATACGCCGCCCTCGAATAAACGCCGCCCTCGAATAAAGGCCGCGCCCAAATCTTTAAAAATAAATACCTGTTTCGATTCTTAATTTGTGGTTTCCTAGTCGAAACTTGTTAATCATTTTTTTACGATGAGGATTTTTAATGAAATCTAAGAGTTCAGCTTTCTCATTTTCAGTTTTGAATATAGAATAGAAACTTAGTATCTTGTTTGTTTTCAGGAGACTCTTTTGATGATCTACCAGTTCCTGTTTCATAATCTTTTTAAAACTTGAGATAAAGTTATTCCACTGAATTTCACTTTTTAGGGCTGAAGTTTCTGGGGAATTATAGCGTTTGTTCAAATTAGAAATTCTCTATGTATAATTTTTCTGGCCTTTCGTTGACATTTCCTTACACATTTTAAGACATTGTTTTGCTATGTCAAGACATTGTTTTGCTATGTTATGGTTTGGGAGGTTTCCTAAAAATTGTAAATACTTGATAATCGTCAGTATTAGTTATTTCTCGAAGAGGCAGTCTCCCAATTTCGTGCCTACAACCCATATTTGAGCATCGTTTATTGACACCTAAAAAGAATTTATAGAAATAAAGAAGTGTTTTTTCAATAATATCTTTTTCATAAGCCATGCTATCAGCTATATCATTTGCTCCCCATACTTCTGATCCATATAAGAGGATGGGTGCGAATAACGAATCAAAAATCTTATTATTAGTATAAATGGATAGCAGTGAGAAGTCGAGATAACCAGTGGCAAAGATTGAAATTCTAGTTTGTTCTTTTGGTTTTATCTTATGATTACTAAAATGACCATTTGATGAGAAATTAACCCCTAGGTAAGTGTAGTTATTAGTAATATTGATAATGTTACCAGAGATGAAGAACTTATACTTTTCTATTGTAGATTTTCTACATTTCTTTTCGAAAATTATAACTTCTCTAGTAAAAAAAACACCAAAAAAAACCAGGAACACGCGTCGCACACCTCAATGGTTTCGTTTTCATTGTTTTGATCTGTATTTCGTTAGAACTCTGGTTTTTAATAAAAGAGATTTAAAAAATAAATTGAGAATGAAAATCAATGCGTATGTCCGACGTTTCTGAATCATCGTGCCTCCATCATCAAGGATTTTAATTTCAGTAAGACATAGATCTCTTTTATATACAAATAAACATGTAAATGCGCTAGAATATATCACTGGGCAGCTAAAGCCCGCCTCACACGATGACAAAACTGCCACGCGTGCCTTTGAGAACACTGGCATGCGAGGCAAATATCTCAACATTTGCGGAGGAATTTTGCTCTTTTGCTTGCCTCGCGTGGCGAAGCGCCGATTGTCTGTTGGGTTGGATCTTGTTTTCGTGGAGTGGCGAAAATTGCAACGTCTGCGGACGTAGTGAGAAATTTTCCTCGACTAATTTAAAAGACTGACGAATCAAATTCCCTGAACAAGTCACATGACTGTTTGCTGAAGCAGCAACAACAAAAACAAAGATGGCGGCGCCGGTTCTTGAGCTGCAACAGGAAGAAAAAATGATTGAATTGTGGCCCGATTATCCGTGTTTGTATGATGTAAGATCACCAGAATTCAAAAACAGAACACTACGAGACCAGGTTGTTAAGGAGTTAGCCAAAAAAGTCAACCAAACAGGTAATAAAAAGCTATCTATAATTTAAAAACTGTCAAAATACGCGCGAATTTTTACGATCTTTTTCTTTATTGAAGTCGCAACAAAAGAGGTGCAACAACAGAAAGTTGGCTGCCAGAAGTTGACTGGCGCGCCGCCATCTTTGTTTTTGTTGCTGCTTCAGCAGACAGTCATGTGACATGTGACTTGTCCAGGGAGTTTGATTGGTCAGTCTTTTAAATCAGTAGAGGAAAATTTCTCACGAAGTCCACAGACGTTGCAATTTTCGCCACGCGAGGAAAAAAATCAAACACAGTTTCGCATTGTCAGTTGCCCGTGACTACAATGATAACAAATTCAATTTGTGCAGCCTCAGCCTCGTTTTGATTTTAAATATTCAAAAATACTAGTTAGAGCGAGCGAGAAGCACATCTCCAACAATAAACACAGTTGTAAGTAGTGTAAAACTACAATGGCATTTAGGAATATATAACTTCATATTGAGGCTAAGGCTGTGCAAATGAATCCGTTGTCATAGGAAGTCAACGGTAACATAGAATTCGAAAGTGGTCTATTAACGAGGGTGAGCTGGCAGAATTAGAGAAGTGGAAGTAATTATCATAAAAACGACATGCACTGATTAGCATATCTATCATTTCCACTTCTCTAACTGTGCCAGGTCACCTTTAGTCTCGGTTTGATTTTTCGGGCTAGGTTACCTATTGGGAACTGTGAAATGATCTATTCCAACGCGTTTAACTTAACATATACATATATAAGTATTTATCATGCTGTAGCTTACGCAAATCAGCCTCCCGGCTGTATATGTAGTTGTGTATAAACAAAACATCTATCTAAAAACCATTGAATCTTGTAAAATAAATTAGTGTTCTAATTACTTCTGTACAACCTTAACACAACTTTGCTGTGCAACACTATCGCCGTATCACAGTGTCTGTAAAATGCTAAGCTAGGTTAAACAGCACCAAAACGCAACTATACCTCTGAGAGCAACTTTGAAGCTTTTCCTTCAGTTTTGTCAAATATTTGAGGATAAATTTAATGTCGAGAAGGGCGGTATAAAACTTAAGGTATAAAATTTAAATATTGATGAATAACTTGACCGAATTTATATATAGGAACTAAAATTGGAGCAAAAAAAGAACAAGTGCTTTTAAGTGTTACTAACTATAATTCTATTATCTTAGTATCTATCACTATTGTTCATTAACTTTCCTATATATACACCATTATCAGTTTATTACAACACTGACGAAGGAAGAGGACGCTGATGAAACATGTCTGCATGTACAAAAACTTAAAGTAGTCGTTTATGTGTTAAAAAAAGAGATATTCTGGTTGTAACGTTAACTTTATAAAACAGAACTTTAAGGACGTGTTGTTCTACTTTAACTCTTGAAACGAATATACTGAAATGTAAAACTTCATAAAAACAGTTTTAAAAAAAACTATTCAATGCGTCGGCGTTGATAATAATAATAATAATAATAATAATAATGATGTATGTCGTTCGAGCGTATTAAACTAGAGTGAACGGTTGGCGGGCTTTGGAAAACGATTAACTTGATGTAATACATTTAAATATCGTGTACTACGGCCCCGAAAAAATATGTATTTAGCCTCGCAAATTATGTATTTATTTAATTTAAATAAACTTATTCGGTATTTGTATTCAGTGTATTTCCATTAGCGCATAAGTTAGACCAAAGGATAACTATAAGCCTTGTTCCTATCAAGGCACGTACAGTCAGTTCTGAATATAACAATCATAATGAAATAAGTTATCTTCTGAGATTGGTTCGAACTATTTGCATTGAAATTGTCTTTATAATTTCCTCTAAAGAATGAAACTAATACAAAATGAATTGATATATGTTACTAACTGCGCCCATTTTTAGAAACGAGTGTCGCGGTCGGGCAAGTTTCCTCGACTAAACATGAACGAACACCGCCCATCAACCAAGACCAACCAGTTTACTAAACGGACCCTAAAGTAGCTGTAATATTATTTTCTTACCTGCGTTTGCTGTGTAATCATTTTCAAATTTTACCACTTCCAATTCTGCGAATAAATAATTTTCGGACATAATAATTTGTGCGGGCGAAAGATCTTCGTCAAATTAAAGCTTACATGTCATTACTTCACGATAGATATGTTCTATTACGAAACGGCAAAATTTAAGGAGACCTTTGAAGTGTTCAAAGGAACCTCTATTGCTAGGACAACTACTACGTCGATGTGATAACAGGCACTATAGCTAGATAATTTGCCGCACGAAACACACCAAATTTACCATTATCTTATGACCCACATATATCATACAAAAATATTATCGCCAACGAGACAACCAAAGCAAAAATTTCGAGTCTGACGAAGTGGTAGAGTATATAGTGCCGGTGCGTGTACATTTAACTTGTGTCGGTAGAAAAATTCTTGCTTGCCGGACGGAATGTAATGTACTAACAATAGCAAAGACGTGTAAGCCAATCGCAGTATGAGTTTTTAGGAGCAAAACGTAACAATAGAACACACCTTACGACTTACGTTTGGGTGACAATTAATGCAACTCAGCTTACACTGACAAATCTCGGCATCATTTTACAGCTCCTGTTGAATTTATTTTTTGTGCGCTAAGCTCCTCATGGAAGGCAGAGAAGCTAGTGTAAGCTCTTCTAAAACTTCTTTATTATTTTGTATTAGTGTTTCGCCGGTGGGCAACATTTCAGTTTTCCCGTCGCATTAACAAGGGTCCGTACTAGCGATTTGTTCACAAGGCGAGAGTTGACCAGAGTTGTCTGTGATTTGTGCTCATTGCATCATTGGCGTAGTTTATCTGTCAAATGAAGAACAAATTTATAGTTTCTTTAAAGAGATATCCAGGCGAGAAGTTAGCTAAACTAAAATTGAAGTGAATGCAGAGCTCCAAGACAAGATTTTTAGCAGCTAATTCAAAAGTTTAAAAAGTTTCATAGCCGACCATCAACAATTCCAGCGGTTCCACGCTGTCTGGAGAGTAACGATGCGGCAACACAGCGCTGGAAGGTACGTCATTTTACACAACACAAAATGTCCTGATGGGAAAAATGGCGGCATCACGTATCACCAGCAAAGCCTTTGTTCCATCATTTAACTTCAAGGTTCAAAAAGAATTTTACGCTTCTATCAATATAAACCATTTTATTGATAGAAAGCTGAGATGAAACATTGCTATGAATTCCAGAATGGTTTCTTTAAACACAAAAACATTGATGAGCCTTGCGGGTTCCAGGCTCCAAGACCAAGGTTATTCAACCTGGTAGCCTGGGGACAAATCTGGTATCCTCTGGTTTCCAGGCTACCAGTCTTTCGACCCCTGTGATAGGAACATTTTGTTTTATCAATGTACTCAAGCATATTTCAGTATCGACGCTATTGTTTTATACATAATATTATTGCTCGCTATTCAAATTTCGCTCGAAATAGAGAATTCTGATTGGTCGCTTTGACCCAGTCAGCAAATCATCTATTTGCCTAACATCCGGATTCGCGGTCCTTAACCAGTTGTTTCCCAGGAATTTAAAGACCGATGGCCCAGATGTTTGAGACATCATTCATGGCTGCACGTGAAGTGTACGTGGTCTGACTTGTGGAACTTTCTGTGCCGGCATTCATAAATAAACAGAAGCGCCGCGTTGTTTCAACTGTAAGTTCATATTTAGAATTCAAGAGCAAATTTTAGTTGTCCAACGAAAATGTGGATTTTCATTCAGATGCGTTTTCAAGTTGAAACTTTCAATTCTAATCAAAAAAAATAACCTTGCTGACATTTTTATCAACTTTTTTGAAGTATTCTTACCTCCATTAATTTTGAAAGTTTGAACATTTTTGTTAATTTTGATGACACATAAAGCAGTTGTGAGCGGTAAATGCATCTGCCGGTCACTGTTGGGCCACAGCCGATTTATGGACCCGCGGTTCTAACGTCGCCCTCGAGTAACATCAGCATCTTGGATTCATAAATTGGCTGTGGCCTCGGCGCATTGACAGTCATGCAATAAGTGTATATTGTTGGTTGTACATTTTAGGATAAATATATAATTTACGTGCATACTACTCATCGTCGCCGCGATAAATTGACAGTGGCAGTTTTTGCAAAAAAAAATAGATATAGCGTAAGCAATTTTAGGCGTCATTGGGTATAAAAACACTATCATGCCCTGAAGTATCTACACCTCCCCTTATATGTTATGTTCTCTGATAGTGATTTATTAAATGGATATAAAAACACTATCATGCACTGAAGTATCTACACCTCCCCTTAAGTGTTATGTACTCTGATAGTGATGTATCAAATGGGTATAAAAACACTATCATGCAATGAAGTATCTACACCTCCCCTTAAGTGTTATGTTCTCTGATAGTGATGTATTAAATGGGTATAAAAACACTATCATGAATTGAAGTATCTACACCTCCCTTTAAGTGTTATGTACTATGATAGTGATGTATTAAATGGGTATAAAAACACTATCATGCATTGAAGTATCTACACCTCCCTTTAAGTGTTATGTTCTCTGATAGTGATGTATTAAATGGGTATAAAAACACTATCATGCATTGAAGTATCCACCACTCCACTTAAGTGTTATGTTCTCTGATAGTGATGTATTAAATGGGTATAAAAGCACTATCATGCACTGAAGTATCTACACCTCCCCTTAAGTGTTATGTTCTCTGATAGTGATGTATTAAATGGGTATAAAAACACTATCACGCACTGAAGTATCTACACCTTCTCTTAAGTGTTATGTACTCTGATAGTGATGTATCAAATGGGTATAAAAACACTATCATGCACTGAAGTATCTACACCTCCCCTTAAGTGTTATGTACTCTGATAGTGATGTATTAAATGGGTATAAAAACACTATCACGCACTGAAGTATCTACACCTCCCCTTAAGTGTTATGTACTCTGATAGTGATGTATTAAATTCCAGGTGATCTGAGTTCAAATGCTCGACCAATGGCGTGGCCGTAGTGGCGTTTGCTCTCGTTATCCATCCCAAACCGCTTTGCAAATGACGTATGCAAAGCACTTTTAGAAGTCATTAAAAAAGTAAATGAAAGGCTTTGATATCCAAGATCGAAATAAACATTTCGGACATTTATCATATGTAAATCTTAAGAATTCTAAACATATTTACAATTTCCCTAAGTACAACAAACCTACAAAAGTTTTCCTCGATTTGTTTAAAATTACCGAAGGTTGGACACAAAATTTTCAAGTAAAACACTAAATTTCTCGCAGTCCTTAAACAGTTCTTCAATTTCAAAACGAGAAAATGCTACTTACGAATATCTAGACGTCCTACTACAATAAATGATAACCTGGAATAGAAAACCAAACCGTTTACCAAACAAATCCAACAAAAACTTGCTGAATCAAACAAAATGGCCGTACGCTTCTAGTTGGCATGTCCGCGCGATTCGCCTTCTGGGATGGATAACGAGATGAGCGTGACGTATACAGGAGTGGCCACTAAGCCATATCACCAGGATATAGCTAATGTAAAAAATGATACTGATAAATCTTACTCCAGGGGAGGTTTCTTTCTAAAAGCCTTCTGGTTTCTGGAATCCTCCTCGCCGCGCTAACACATATAATAAATTGGCATATTATCATTAAATTACTTACTTTATATATATTATATAATCAATTTAATAAACTATTCATATTTATTGATACAATATTTATTGACAATTAATCATGTAAAAATTTAGATTATGCCGAAATATAAATACAATTCAATAAAAAAAAACGTCCAACGGACTTAGCTTGAGGTAGTACCAAATCGATTTTACGACAACCCATGAGAACAACATAAGAACAATCGAGGCTCGGCTTCAAATATAAGTTATTTTTTATGTACAGAGGCCAAATCATTGCTTGTTGTTCACAAATACAGTAATTACATAAATGTTCATGTACTTGCAATTATCATTACACTAAAAAATGTTTCAACTTTTTTCATTAAAGACATTTCAAAAGCAAAGTCAAAAAGAGCCAATGTGGACGGAGTCCAAATTCTGAAGACAATTATGGTTATTAACGGTGTAGAAATAAAAAGTAATATAAGAACATTGAAACTCATTGTATAAAAAATTAAGAACGAGTCTAGACCATATTTTACTGGTTCTTTAAAAAAAATGCACGTATTTAATTACATTAAGGGTCGTTCACAATTTTCGACATTTTGACAAGCACACAGAATGTAACTTGGGGGAGGAAGTTTGTGATCAATGTATGCTCTTGGGTTCATAAAAAGTGTCGATTTGTTTTGCTTCCATGCGTTTTACTCCAACATTTTTATTGAAAAAACGCGTCGATGATTCAGACGGAGTGAAACATCCGTGAAACATTGACCCGGAGCAAACAAATAATTGGTCTGAGTTGATGTTAAGTTAACTTTATACGAGATTTAAAGAGTCAATAAAGCAAGGAGAAGAAGTTTCTTGTTGTATTATTTGTTGTCATTAGGGAATTGTGACAGTATAAGATCAAAACATCAAGTCTGAATGTCAACATATTTTTATGTACGCCTTCAGGAGGGGGAAGGGGTTCCTAAAAAGCATACGTTTTGTATGTTTGTGCAAATGTCGAAAATTGTGAACAACCCCTACCTAATCACAGTTTATTCATTTTTGCTAACTACACGCAATTTTTTTTATAACAACAACTTTATAAGAACAACGAGACTCAAATTTGCCAAAATTTAAAAACAATTTAAGAACAAGCTCAGGCTGAGAGTTGATAACTAGAAATGTTTTTGTGGTGGAAAATTGACTAGAACATAAAAAGATTCTCTGTAAAGTTTACTTCACAAACAATGAAGTAGTTCGCCACTAAATTTAGCCGTAGAATACATTTGTGGCGCAACTGAGGCGTTTCATTTCCAATACCTTGTTTTATTTTGTATTTTTTTTTTTATCAATAGAAACTGCTCACAGAAATAAGAACAAATTGAGGCTGAAATCGCCAAAAATTAAGAACAGTGGGCCTCGGCAAAATTTACTGGTTCTTATGTAAAAAAAGCGTTTATAACGTATGATTTCTTTACTTGCAAGGTGGATACGATGCCCTTCTTTTCAAGTTCGCTTTTACTCTGAGTACTCGTAAGTATTGCAACAATCGAAATTCAAACCAAGACTTTAGGCTGATGTTACACGAGGCAATAGCCCTGTTTCGCATTCCTAGTTGCCGCTGATTTAAATAACTGCAGATTCCTTTTGCACAGTGTTAGCCTCGTTTTGTTGTTA
>JAOCPT020610513.1:0-10102 GCA_026546935.2 Palythoa grandiflora | reverse complement strand
GAAAAGTTTTAGAAATGTAAAATAAGGAAGAAGGTCCTCTTGTTAGCCCTAGGTCATTTGTTATGACTCGCCTAACACGAGTATTTACGGTAATAAGAACAGCCAGAGCATAAGCTGAAATAATAATAATGATAAGACAGTATACTTTTATGATGTAATAAAGCTGCATGCTTTCCAATTCCACAAACATTGATATGTTTTGGGTATATAAACTAACCAATAACTTGAGAGTGGCAGGTTCTATGTGTCTCTCTATCTCTTCCTTCCACTGCTGCACAATTGATGCGGGTGAAATAATCAGTGTGGCACGAGACTGCACAGGAATCTATCACACAAAACAGCAGAGACTGAGTATTACACATCATTGAAAATTATTGAACAATTTTCTTTTGACAATTTGCTCTTGTCTATAATTTGTAAGTCAAATGTAAATTAGCTGTGATCAATCACTTTAAATCAAACCATTTGTATTCATTTTGTGAAGTTGTCCCTTAACAGCATGATATTCATACAATGGATAATAAATGATTAACTGTAATATAAAAGCAAAATCAATATTGCTTTTACATTTTTATATCTCTGATGATGCCATAGAATAATGATAGCCAAGATATATTTTATCGATCTTTAAGGTTTCAAAAGTTTTACCAACTTAATTATAAGAACTTTACAGTTTTAAGCAGCAGCTGCATTTATTAATTTTACAAACCATTGTAAATATTTGGGAAATGCAAATATCATCTCCAGCCAATCAACTGTGTTTTTTGCATGGCTACTTGCTCAGAAACAAACTACCAACAACATTACTTTGCGAGATATTTTCACCATCAGCCTTTGTAAGTGCCTGGTGTATACTCTGTTATGGTATCAGTAACTGGATTACTCTATTATATGGATAACCACTCACTTCATAGGAAAATTTTTCTTACAATTGTAAACTAAAAATTGATTAAACTAATAATAATTAATGTGGTGAACATTTTACTTTGTCTCTGACTACATTAATTACTGTTTTTGTGGTTATTTATACTGTACATCAGCTCAAATGAAGCAAAAAAAACTAAAAAGAACAAAGGTGTCTGTTCGTCACAGCTTACCACATCAATACTTAATTAATATAATGTAATTTCTCTTTTCCAAATGTATTATTTTGCATTAATTATGTCTGAAGAGAAGTTAAAGATGCTAATCCTGAGAGTGGAAAGATTTTAAAAATAAAAAACATCACTGCATGAAGACATCTCAGTGTTCCTATAACTATATGAAATGAAAATTCCTTGATGTGTCCCTGATAAAATAATATCATACATTATCTTCCACAATGTACAAGGAAATCAGTTTAAATAAAAGTAGATTGCATAGAAGTGATGACCAGCCTTCTCCCCTCAAAGTCATCTTCGATCCCCATACCATAAAATACAATCATGCCTCTAGCTTTTGCAGTTTGGATGAAATACACTGCATTTTCATAATTTCATGAAAACTTAATTACTTTACTTTTCCCTGAGTTTTGGTGTTTTCATCAAATTCCCCAAACTTTCCCACAGGCAGCCCAATCTCAGTGTGGATGATATACAAGTTAGAAACAACATTTTGAAAAGTTAAGACTTTCTATGGAAATTTCTAAATTTTTCCGTCAATATTAAAGAAATACTTAAACAAACCCGTTTCATGCTTAGTGTTACACAAGGAAATGTTTGATTTATTCAAAAAAAGAATTCATTATCAAGCTTGTCACATCTGTATTAGTAAAACTGCCACTTTTCAACGATATAGCACCAAAATTGGAAAACAAATTAATTTTTAAATCTGAGCGATTAAATTTACAAAGAAAAAAATTTGTGGTGGAAGGGCATTGCATGCCCTGCAAGCCTCATTATGATGCTAAACACATATATTTTGTTGCAAAAATTCCAGCAAAATATCTAGCTTCAAATATTCATATCTTCCCCCATTTTAGGCCACTCTCATCGAAACTTTGCACATTTCCAGGTTACTATTATTGATGTGACAAATTTGATGATGAATTCCAATTTTCAAAAAATGGAATATTTTACAATGCCACAGTTGCGTGAGAAGAGCCTAATGTAAAATAAACTAGAAAAAATATACCTTGAAGCTTAAGAAGTTGTTTGAGTTGTTTGACCAGCACCAAAGATCTTCATCAGAAGTTGGGCCTGTCTGATCTCTCCAGTGAGATAAGATAATTATAGGCATTTGCGATGGTTCGGTCACGTATATCGCAGCTCCAGTGCCACCAAAAATATTTTAGATTTGCTGGAAGAAGGAAGAGGGGTCATCCAAGAATGTCATGGAGGTAGCTTGTCGATGGCGATTTGAGAGATTGGGGACTTTCACACCATGACGCCCTGGACAGGGTATTTTGGAAAAGAACACTTGCAAACCGAGTGCAACGTCTAACACACTCTTGTGTATGAAAGATGAAAAAGGGGTAACTAATCAGCCCCTCCGAATATAAGCCCCTTCCAAAAATGAGCCCCTCAAAAATGTCCTTTAAAAATAATCATAAACCCCAGGGCTTATTTTGGAATTTTACAGTACACCAATATTAATTTCTAATAATTAAAAATAGTTATTGATGCACTGACTAGTGTTCATTACCAACTAATAGCATGCTTTTAATAGGTAAAATATTGCTTAAATGGTTGTTAGCACCTACAGCCTTTTTCACTTTTAGTTTCTTCTGCAGCATGTATACGAAATGCATCTTCAGGCACTGTTGGTTTTGCATGTTCCATCAATTGTTGTGCTATGTTTCTGAACATTGCACGAACTCCCTCACCAGTTTTTGCTGAAACTCTGAATACACGTGACTCGCTAATCTCATTATTCCTAGCAAATGATACTGCTGTGCTTTCTTCAACTTGCAATCGTTCCTTCTCCAAATCAACTTTATTTCCAATAAGAAATTTCTTGGCCCCTTTTGCATACCTATCAGTATCTTCAAGCCAGCAGCGAAGGCTGGTGAGAGTGTTAATCTCATCAATGCTGTATACAAGTGCCACTGCCGCAGAATGGTGATAATAGTTACTTGTTAATGATCCTAACCGTTCCATTCCAGCTGTGTCCCAAAGGTTTATCTTCAAACAATAAAAATTTTATAAATTATTCTTTAACCCTTTCAGCCCCAGGCAATTTATAAACCTCTAACTTCTCCTAACATACAACTTTCAGTAAATAGTTTTTAAAAAAAATATTCAATGCATCGGCAAGTAGATACAAACTTGAAGTAATGTAGATAAACAAATTATCATTGCCATGGGAATTAGTAACAGTGATGATAATTTGTTTATCTACATTACGTCAAGTTTCTTCTAACATAACTCAAAATAACTATCATGCAAAACAGTCTGAGTTTCCCTTATTGACAATGACTGAATAAGGAAAATTATAATTTATCACTTTCCTAACTATTAAGTACTTTGCTCACTGAAAATTGAAAGGACACATTCTGGGAACGAGACGGCGAGAGTGCGTCAATGCTGCCGAATGAAAAGAATGAGTAAAATTACATTCAAATATGTATGCTTTTCTGTCCACGTCGTAATTTAAGGCTGTGGTCACACTTGAACCCCCGAATCGTACCTAGCACGATTTTTCGGAACGTTTACTTTTGTGCTTGACTGAACGTACGTTAGCAAATGACAAGGTGTCATTAGAGTTGACACATCTGTCAAGGTTTACATACATAGCATGCTCCAAGCGTGGTTTTGACCTTACTTGAAGCAGACGTCGGCCTGTTTGAAGTTTAGAATGTGTGCCGGGTGCTGGAGCTTTGTCTAAAATCAGTGGTCACACTGAAAGTATACTTAAAGGAGATGGTAGCTATGGAAATAATGAAAGTATACTTTCGCTGGGCCAAGTGTGACCACGGCCTAAGTCCAAAGTTCTATGTGGCAACTGCATCCTGCATTTAAAGGTCTCTCTCCACGGCCATATACCAGCTCCAAGTTCTACTTTTAAGCACAATCAAACGAAACCACTTAAATATCATTGAGCATATTGTTTCATAGCCCTGTGTTTTAATAAAATAATAAAAATTGAGCTGATTTTTAACTGTCATTTACTGCTATTTTGTAGCTATTGAAAACGTTGCACTCTTAAGATTTAATACCGGCTTAATCTCAGATACATTTCCCAAAAAATTAAGACTTGCACGTCTTCAAATTACTTACTATTAAACAAAATTCTCCTCGTCAACATTAAATACACAAATATTTAATCTTGTGACCAACCTTACAAGGTTTCCCAGCAACCTTTTCCAATTTTCTGCAATTGTCGACGCCCTGGGTTGACGTTGTGAGTTCAGAGAAGGTGTTTTTGTCATAGCGTTTGAAAAGCGAAGTTTTTCCCACTTCAATTTCACCTACCAAGACTATTTTATATATGGGAATTTGATTATCTTCGTTTGCATTGCTTTCCTCAACTTCTTCATCCATTTCGTAACCATCCGCCATCTTGCAAACTCAATGACGTTGCTATCACTTTCAGGTTTCTAGAACAGCAAAAGTATATATTTCCGGGGAGGGGTGAGGATAATACCATGTAAGAATTTTTAGTTTTGAAGGCCATGTATTTTTTAAAGCTTTACTTCTTTTTCATAAAATCTATTACAAAATAAAGATTGACAAATACATTTAAGCATATGAAGTTTTAACCAAGAATTCGATATAACGAATACCCCATCTGGGGTGACACTGGGGTGTTTATTTGCACATATGTGTTTCGTGAGACTGGGAATAGTTTGTGGTCATGAACTGTTCATGTGGTCAGTCGATCAAGTGTTTGAAACGGAGAACTTTGTTTACATTTTGACCCAGGAAACAAGCTTATTTTTGACTTATGGCGGCCTTGTCATGTGATGGATATATGAACAAAGGTCCGCTTTACAAGGTGGTTCTGCTCGGAGAGGCTGGTGTCGGAAAAACGGCACTTTTCCAACGTGCCAAAGATAATACTTTCCATGGAGAACGAACTTCACGATCAACTATTGGAATTGACAGCTGTTCCAAATATATCATGTTGAACGATGTACAGGTTACGGTGGGTATAGTGCTATTAAAGGCCAAGGAGCAATGATCTGTATTCAAAACCAACACAAATGCATGGTGACTTTATCAAATAGATCTTAAAGTGTTTCGCGAATTCTTGTGAAATACTAAGATCTTAGCGCGCTTTAAAAGCGAGTTGGATTGTTCAATTTACGAAATGCTTTCAGATTCAATAAGATCGAAACTATTCTCATCGTTTAGTTTATAGATCATTTTTCATTCGCATTATACTGATAATGACGACAAGTGGTCGTCGAAACGCCCAGTCCTTTCGCTCATTTCTTAATTATTTGTCACAAAAAATACTGTTAATAAGATTATTCATTATAATTTGTTGGAGTAATTATTTAATGATCTAGCAGGTACAAACGTTGGCTTTTAAATGACACAAATCCCATGCACGCATGACTTTAAAAGCAGAATTTATGAATTCCTAAATTGTTGAAAGAAGGAGCTTTATCTCTGAAATATATATTATATACAATGAAATGAGTGACCCTACAGTAAAAACATTTGTTTTGTATGTTAATTCTCACATAAAATGGCCACAGATTTTATTTGCATTGACATCTCTTGTGGAAACCTGAGACTGTTTGTCAGTTGTACCATGGAAACAAAGCCAAAGAAGGCTGAAACAGCTATAAAGGGCTGCTAACGCTCAGGCTCACTTTATTTGAGGGTAGATAAACCTATAAAGGGGTAATGCTCACCACCCATGTGGCCATAGTGCCCAAAATAGTGGCGACAAGTTACCACTGGCATACAATGTCATGAAATACATGTCATGAACTTGTGATCAGCTTTTATCAGAAAAAAATTGTATTCAGTGCCATGAAAAAGTCCTTAAAATCAAAATCAAAATGCATTAATTACTTTTTGACAGCAAACTTAAAAAAAGATTTATTTTTGGCACCTATTGTCTAGCAAAGAAGACCCCATATGCATTAACCCTCCTGGGTACAAATTTCATGAAGTTAATAATAACTTATTATGTTTAGGGTGCATTTATTTTTAGTGAAATTCAAAATTGGATAACTGCATGAGATTAAAATAAAATGAAAGTGATTCCAAATATCATAAGTTTCATGACCAAATATTTAAGTTCAAGAAACTGGTACATAAATATATAGAATGACTATATTTCGATATTATTACAATATCATCTTCAGGTCTTTAGGTAATGAAACTTAATGTAGTTAACAGAATTAAATACATATGAGGTGAGAAAGTTAGTCCTTTGCTTAGTTTAACATTGAAAGTTTTGATATAAAAGGCTTCTTTGAAGAGTAGTTAGTTCCAATTAGAGTCACTGTCAATGATGAAGGTGTTCATGAATGTGGATAATATTCAAATACAGAGTGGTGACTGACAAGTTATTTTGTTGTTGTTCAGGAAACAAAGATGAGGTGAGATTCATAAGGCTACAATATCTACTAGTCATTCTTTATAATATTTACCAGTTTCTTGAACTCAAAAATTAGGTCATGAAACTTTCGATATGCAAAAGAAGAAAAAACGAAAAGGGATTAATTGTGGAGTCCTAAATCTGCAAAAGAAATGAAAACTCCAAAAAGGGATTTTATCTGATACAGAAGACCAATAGGTTTATCAAAAATGATGCAGAGATGTAATTCGATAGATACTTGCATTGTAGGATTGGAACTTACCGAATCACTGACTATTAAAAGCCTACCTCACCTGCATACAACAGCGGCGTGGTTGGCGCAGTGGTAAGATCTCTGCCTTCTAACCACAAAGTCCCAGGTTCAAACCCCAACTCAGCCGAGTGTTGAATATTTGTGTGACCTTCTTTTCCAGCAAAGTTGACTCAGCTTTCCATCCTCCTGAGGTGGGTAAAATGAATACCAGCTTCTGCTGGGAGCTAACCTACGATGGATTAATGTCCCATCCAGGGGGAGTCAATGACTTTCATCTGCTTAACACTACAGAAACCGGAGATAAGCACCAGCTCCAATGGGCAACTTAGGCTTGTAAAAGGATTTTATTAATAGCTTTTTCACCTGCATATACATGTATTACTCATTTTTTGAAGAGCACAAGAAAATGGCAACAGCTTGCTCCTTTCTAGCTAACAACATGCACTATCCACCTAAACAGCAGGCTGTGGTTTTAGCATGAAGACTGCTTGCCACATGCACTTTTTTTAACCTTTCCCAACAAAGAAACCCAAAAGCCATGAATCCAAAAAATTCAGATTAATGCATTTAATCCATATCATGAGTGGATTCATGGGATTCATAATCCCTTTTTAGAATTTATTAAAGGAATAATGAATCCCTTTTTGAATTCAGAATCCAATTTCCTAAATAATGCACCCTAATTATAAATTAGTGTTTTCTGTCAAGTAGTCTATCAATGAAATAATTTAACATTGGTTTTTTTGCATGTTAACATATTTGACTGTGTATGTTTCCTATCTACTCTGCAGCTGAGTCTTTGGGACACAGCAGGTGTTGAGCGCTTCAGAACTCTCACCCAGAATTACTATAGAGGAGCTCATGCTGTCATCCTTGTATTTAGTGTCGATGACGAAACAACACTCCAATGTCTTGTACACTGGGCTTCTGATGCAATAGAGTTTTGCCCAGATGCAGTGAAAGTTATAATTGGAAACAAGACAGACTTAAGACCAGAAGTTTCAGAGGAATCCGTTACTCAATTTGCAGACAAGTATGAATGTGACAGTATTTTTTATGTCTCAGCAAAAACAGGTCATGGAATTGAACAGGCACTTCAACAAACTGCCGAACTGCTTTTTGCCACAGGGAAAACAGGAATAACAAAATCCAAAACTGGTACATTTGGACAGACTGTGGGTCTTGATGAACCAATGGTCAGACGCTGGCAGAGTGGTTGCTGTTCATAACAAACAGGATTTGAAGAGGCTTTGAGGAGGGAGAATGGGAATAGGGTAGATTACACACACTCTGTGGTGATTAACAACATACTTAAGATAGAAATTGTTAAAGATTTGTCATAATTTGCCTGTTTTAAAATAGTTCAAATTAAGGTAAAGTTAATGAAATAGTTTCCAAACATTTTCGAACAATATTGTTCATCTTCAGGGTAAAACTGTCTAAGAGTTGCTTTTGACAGGGTTTATTAGGTTATTCTGATGCCCTTGGGGAACAGGGCAAGTTCAAATAATTGTACTTGTCTATTCAATTATGGACGATAAGCTGCAATGTGATTCTTTGCCTTAGCCAATTTTGGACTATTGTTAGTGTTTTCCATTCCAATGCATGGGAGGGGTTCTCTGGCTCAGATTGTTTATTTGGATCTGAGTGTTTGAATCGATTCGATTCTGACTTCAAAATTCCAACTAGCTTCACCAAATGAATACAACTCATTCCACAGCTGCATGTGCCTTAGTACACAACATTTGATAAGTTTTACTCTAAAGATGAACAATATTGTTCGAAAACGTTTGAAAACTGTTTTAATCATTAACTTCACTTTTATTGTAACTAAATTATTAAGGGGTTACGATCTATGGAGCTCCTTGTTTGGCTGAGGCCGTTAACTGACACTAATTTGGCTCGGCTTCGATCAGTGATGGTTGAATAAGGCCGAAGACATAGTTACTCAATTTATGAAAGTTGCACCTTGTTAGCCCTTTTGAATGCAGATTTATGAAAATCATTTGAACTATAATTTGTAGTGAAGCAGTTGGAGTAAAAAAGGAATGACATAATATTAAATAATAATTATATAATATTCCTATGATTCTAAATAGTTTTATCCTTTAAAATTAAGCAAACAGTGCTTTTTTAAATAGTAAAACAATCACCTTAAACTTGGATTTTAGTATAAAAGACTGAAATTAGAGCACTTGCACTTCGAAAATGGATTAACACAAATAGAGCTTTCTAGTAAAATTGAGCTGCCATCAATTATTTTCTGTATTTACAGAAATATTTTTTTGAAAACAAACCACTTAAGATCTGTGCTTTCCAACCACAAATTTCCTGGTTCAAATCCTGGCTCAGTGAAGTGTTGAACATTTATATGTACATTCTTTCTGCAAATTAGTTGACTCAGCTTTTCATTCTTATGGGAGGTAAACTGTGATGGATTAGTGCCCTGTCAACTAAGGAAGAGTCAATGACTCTCACCTGCTTAACACTACAGAAGGAGGGAGGCATTGGGGCACATTAAAAACTGCAAAACCACACAAATATTTACCTAAAACCGAAAAACCACAATTAATTTTGATCAAATCCAAAAACCACATAAAAAAATCAAACCCAAAAATTTATGCATTCTAGGTTTTAAAAACCTGTCAAATCCGAAAAACCGGTAGCATCTTTTGCCAAAAACCGAAAACCAATTGTTAAATAAAGGAAAAACCACAAACAACAAAAGACAACAAAACCGAAAAACCACAGTTTTTTTGAGCGAAAGCCGAAAAACTGCTTCAAAAAATGGCTGAAACCGTAAAGCCGAGAATTCCAACAACCCCCTCCAGAAGCCATAGATGAGCACTGGCTCAAATGGGCATTTTGCATTGGATGTAAAAGGTTTTAGCTTTCTGAGGTGAAGATTTGTTTATTTGCACTAGGTACATAGAGAATGTTAAGTGACAAATTGATTTATATATATTTATTTATTGACTCTAAATTCTAATTTGCACTCGGAAAGTTTGCTTTATTATCACAAGAAATGAGTTTGAAATTATCAAAGAACTTTCTAGAAAGCAAATAAAACTGATATGAATAAAAACATTTGGAAAGCTGTGCTCTGCCTAAGATTTCTTAACTATAACTCTGAGTAAAATGGTATGAACTTAATTCTTAACCCTGTTCAGACTGGGTTTTTTTGGGCTTCCTGGACTGGGGGGGGGGGCATCAAACACCCCCCATCCCCTCTGTAACTCCAGGACAATTAAAGCTGCGGTTACCAAACTTGGCAGGTAGGTAGAAGTTAATGAGTGTATCATTTTGGTATTGTCTTGGTGTTCGTATTTTTTCACCATGACGTCATAATGACGTCATAATAGTAAAAACCTA
>JAOCPT020610479.1:0-10102 GCA_026546935.2 Palythoa grandiflora | reverse complement strand
CAATAGGTTATCATAATAAATAAATGTTCTTCACCTTTTCTCAGCCTCAGCATGTTCTTAACATGTTCTTAAATTTTCGGCGATTTTCAGCCTCATGTTCTTATAAAAAAAGTTCTTATAAAAAAGAGTGTAGTTGCCAAAAGCTGACTAGATATTGAACTTGTCTGTTGCAGGGCTGTCGAAAGTAGCCATAATAGTAATAATAATAACTGAAAAAATAATAATAGAATAATATCTATATTGCGCACTTTCTATAGGAGATACTCAAATTCGCACGATTATTGCTCTGTAAAAAACTGCTGATTACAAAGACTACAAGCCTCTCTTTGACAACCACCCGGACGTCTATCGGCGCCTTAGAGTCGACCAAGAACGTTTAAGAAATAAACTTCTAAAAAGCCCAACAAAATCAAACCGCTTTCACTGAGCGAATCAGTTAGCGACAAGATCGCTCCCACTGGCCGTCACACGCACACAGATGCCTAAGTATGGTGTCATAAACCGTTCAAAATTATTCTACCCTCAACGGTGCCGCACAACCCTTGACCGGCACTCTGTTGTAATTACCGAGTAACCGGTTTTATTGCCCGCCGCCGCTGTTAAGTTAGTGCGGGTCGAATTGGCCGGTCTGGTTTATATTCTACCGCGGCCGGTGTTTTGTTGGCTGACTGGACCGGGGCCCGGTACCAAATTTCCCGGCGCCCGCGTAACTCACAAAAACGTATTTTAACATCGTTGTATGACTTATAAAAATTACTTTCTAAACTTGTTCTTTTCTTGGGTTTGCTTTTATGGGGCAATTGCAAATGGCAGAGCGGACTTTTCTGCTGAGTGTTTTTAGAGAATACTGTAAATAAAAACTCATGTAATAAACCAACAAACTGTGAGAAAACCTGTGGCCCATATTTAGTCTTCTTTAGTTAATGAAAATAACAATGATGACATTTTTACATCATTTGTAACTTCCGATAGACGGAAACATTCCAACTGAAGGTAATACCCATTATAATGTAATATTAAAGATGGTTTCTAAACTTTACTTCAAAAAAGAAAAATTTAAGCCTCAACACTGTCATTATGACGTCATATGTAATAAGGAACTTTAAGTTCTTAGATAAAGTAGAGTTTGGCACAGATAATAATTGTGCCAAGTTTCATTAATTGAGGGAAAACATATGGAAATTACGTAGGTGAGGAGGTGGGGGGGGGGTTCACAGCCCATGGAAAAGCTAGGGGGTTTAGCTGATCTTGATTACCTGATTTTGCATACGCGCATTGTTTTATACTGAAGAACAATGCTAAAATAAAAACGAGGCTCAAATTTGCCGAAAAACTAAGAACAAACGTAAGAACTCTCGAGATTCGGTTTCAGATGTAAATTCATTTTTTTGATTGGATTAGTGAAAAATTAAAACCAGCAGATCGTAAAAATTTTAAATCTGTACCCTTCCTTTAACCAGAGTCCATATGCCAATTATAACCATTTAGAAAAACTCTTTACAGCCGTTTGAAGTAACACGTGCGGTCCCCGAAATTTGTTTCTAAAACTGACTGACGGTTCGTATCAGATGGTGACGAATCGCTGATCCGTTATGATTCGTCAACATTTTGCACCTTCCCTCGGCCAATGTTGGCTGATTGCGATTTTGACTATATGTTTCGCTAACTCTTTAGGATCGACTACGCGCTTTTTTTTATAAGAACCAGTAAACTTTGCCGAGGCTCATTGTCCTTAATTTTTTGGCGATTTCAGCCTCAATTTGCTCTTAATTTGTTCTTATTTCTGTGAGCGGCTTTTTAAAGAAAAAAAACAAAACAAGGTAAAGGAAATGTAACGCCTTACGCCACACATGTCTTGTACGACTAAATTTAAAGGCGAACTACCTTCATTGTTTGTGGAGCAGTCTTTACAGCGAATCTTTTTATGTTTTTTGCTGTATCGCTAAATTTTATTCAATTTTCTACCACAAAAACTTTCCTAGTAATCAAACCTTAGCTTGTTCTTAAATTGTTCTTAAATTTTGGCAAATTTGAGCCTCGTCCTTATAAAGTTGTTCTTATAAAAAAAAGCGTGTAATGTCAGATCCGCAATATTGACAAACTAAAATTATGTGTATGCCTCTTTCTTTAAAACTATCGCTATCAAAAACAAACGCACTACCATTAACGAACGACTACATTTCATCTCGTTCAGAATGCTATTTTGACTAAGTGTTTCGCGAACTCTTTCGGATCGACTGACGCATCGAGACAGATTGCCAATACCTAGCTCTGGCTGCCACAGCAAATAATTATCTATAGGTCAGTTGCTGTAATAATATACTATTACATTATATGAGGTAGAGATTTCTATCGCGTGATAGTTGATGGCGAAGCCCCGAATCAACTATCGCGCGACAGAAATCGAGAGCGAATAATCTAATCGTTTTAGCAGAAATCTACCAGTCGTGCAAAAAAGGCAGTCAATTTTATTGAATACAAATAACAACAGTTCGAAACCTCGAAGGAGCGGCCGCCATTTTGTTGACAATCGCTACCCACTATCTATCACCGAACAGATAGTGGGTAGGGTAGCCAATCAGAGAACAGCATTGATAATAGAACGCTAGTAGGTTTATACTACTAAGGGTTATATGGAATACACAAGGCACTGCTATGGCAAGTTTCTTTCGTGCTTTCGTAGCGCATCATGTTGTAACTTTAAGCATGTATTTCAAGTTTAGTCTTCGTCTTCTTTTTGCTCTGCTAAAAAGTTTTTGAACACTGAAAAAGGTACGAGATTAAGTGTTGATAGTGAAAGAGGATTTAGGAAACTTATTTCGTGACGTTGATGTCGTCCAAAGGCTTCCAAAAGTAAACGTTATCTTCTTTATGAGTACTAATGTAAGCTATCGAAGTATTTTAGTCTTGCGGTTATTATATCCAGTAGTTAGGACTACTGTTCTTTGCCGTTAGCGTTGGAAAATAATTTTGTGCTCATTGCTCCATACCACTACAAAATAGTTCCTAAATTTGTTGTAGTAATACACGCTTTGTTTAATAAGAACAACGATGCTCAAATTGGTCGAAATGTTAAAACAAGTGATCAACGTGCACGATAACTGGGAAAGTTTTTCTGTCAGAAAAATATCATTCTGAAACTGGTAATTTTCACTTAGCAACACAGCAAAAAAACATTAAAAAAACATATATTAAAGAATGGACGAGTATCCAGGGTTATACATATTATAAAACTTTAAAAACTTTCTTCGGTAAAATACTAAAATACTGGTGCGCTTTCAGCTATCAGACTGTAGCGTTTATCATTACAAAAACTGGAATCTTGGCATACAGCAACAACAAAACACATTCAAACCTCTACCTAGGCAACACTCAATTCTTTTATAACTCATTAGCATTTTTATTGGCTTTTAGATGCCTTAAATTCTTCATTTACATATTATATTTTTCAGACATGGGTATATTCGTGTAATTGTTATCGCTTTTAGGTTTCATTTGTGTTCGTTAAAAGGTTTAAGTCTGGTAGCCGAAAGTTCACCATAATTTTGATAGTATTTTTGCCAGAGAACGTTTTGTAATAAGAGATTAGTTGATTCTCTTCCCTAGACTATTCAGCAAACAATGAAGACTGAAGAATGCATGTTTGTGGCGAGGAGTTTCGTTTTTCAATCGTTCTTAAGAACTGCTCACAGTGAGATTGATTATGCCAAAAAGTTACGAATAAAAATAAAAAGCTTCGTCAAAACTTACTGGTCCTTTTTATAAAAAAGCTTGTAGTACATACCAATCGTTTAACGACTTGAAAAATCTAAAACAATAGCTAGAATCCAGATGTTCCTAACAACCGTAAAAAGTGTAGTACAAAACAATGACCGAAAACTAGCATTATCATTACCAAGATCAAAATATGATCAAACCAAAACAAGATGTTCAGCAAATTGTAAAATAAGATGTTCAGTTATTGATATCTTGATTTATATTTGATCATATTTTAATCTTAATAAAGATGATGCTAATATTTAGTCTCGTTTTGTACTACAGTTGTTAAGGTGGGCTGGCTGCGAAAATTGGTAAAATTCAAGTAAGATTACATCATCGCTATTTTTAATGTTTAAAAGTTGGGTACATGGTCAAGGTTAGGATGTTTTGTTCTAGGTGTGATTCTGTTTTGAGCCATTGTTTATTTTACGTCGTAAAGCTGTTTGTGAATTGCGAACGGTCAAGGGCAAATAACAATAGGAAGATTGCCCCCCAAAAACTCGTTTACAAAAACTTTATCGACTTTTTTCAATTAGTTAACTGTAACAGCTATGGAAACGTCTTTGTGCGTTCCTTTAATTTGAGGCTTATTGGCAGAGGAAGGGTAGAGGGGAGGGGAGGGGTAATTATTAAATTATTATTAAATCATAATTAAATTAAGTGATTTTGTAAATATAAGAACAGCGACCTCCAATCCTCGGCCATCGAGGAGCCGTTAGTTGTTCTCAGTCTTCTTGATAAGAAGTTTCTTCGAAACACAATTTAAGATAAAAACTAGCGGTAAAATTCCTCGACGACGTTTCGACGTTTCAGTCTTCTTGACCAGTTAAATAAAAAATCATGATTTTTGAGGGTATTATCTAAAAAGTCTAGTTTTTTGTCTGTGTAAAGTCGCGAATTGTATGATAAACCTTTGTTTCTCAATAGCATTTCTTATATTAAACTTCCACTGCTTATTGTCTCGGACATCAGTCATTCCGCATTGAACTGAACGACAAATCTGTACCTTGCGTTATTCTTACTCAAAGACAGTATTGCCCGGTCCTTTTAAGGTCCTTTTAAAAATATCCTGGAAAGTCCTGGAAATGAGAAAAAAATTCCAGGCCCTTTCAAAGTCCTTGAATCTGGATCTTTGAAAAGGCTGAAATGGGCAAACAATTTGTTTTATAACTTCCAAAATAATAAAAATAAGCTCGTTAAAATATTTTTGATGTGACAACGTTCTAAAACAAAAACTGCAACTCCGGGAGGCTTGAGATTTTTATCCAGAAACAAACTGATTCTAAGCGGCTTGTTAATATAGTTAGTGTTTTGTTGACCTGATTTTTGAAAAAAATGTGTTAAGCATTCAAGTTTTATTTGATAGAGAAGGCCCTGGATTTGCATGAAAAGGTCCTGTAGGGTCCTGGAAAAGCCTTCGAAATTCGTAACCAGTAAATACTGGCAACCCTGCAGAGCTCTCTTTCATTATTAATGGCAATTTTAACCCTTGCCCAGCTAAATCATGTTTCAGAAAGACAAAGTGTCTCAACTTTCGAACTGCTGTCTTAAATCATATAACGCAACCACTCATTTTGTCTGTCTCGAAATGTAGATTCCGAAAATGTCTGGTGTATCCGTGAAATTCAGTTTATACAGTTGTTGCGAGTTTGGATAACACTTGGACTGTTGAAAACTCGGCAGGAAAAGGGTTAGTATTTTTTGTCAACATTCAAATTAGCCACACAATCCTCGTTTTTGAGTTAAAAATAAAAGGAATGTGTTACCCCAAACGAGGAGAGTGAGAGTATTTGAATATCCCATTTTCGAATTACGCTCCATTGCTCAAAGCTTCGAAGTGAAATCAATGTGCTCGTTTCTTCAAATATTTACTGTATTTTTTTAGAACCTGGCATCGACTTGGTTTTGTTTGTCAGCATTGGAGCGTAATTATATTTGGGAATGCCCCGATTCAGACGAAAGAATATAAAAAAGAAATGGCCGCTAGCTAATGAAAGAGGTCAGTTGTTACATGCGAAACCAGTAACACGCTCCCGTTGAGCAGATTCAGCTGAGGGATCTCTTACGAAGATTGGTCCTATTTCCGAGGAGGTTTTTATATAGTTTCCCTCCTGATCTTTCCTTGGTCTCGAGCTCCTTTTCCTAATGGAGCCTCCGCTTATCTCAGGTTTCTGTAGTATTAAGTAGATGAGAGTCATCGACTCCCCCTGGACGGGACACTAATCCATCGCAGATTAGCCCCCAGCAGAAGCTGGTACCCATTTTACCGACCTCGGGAGGATGGAAAACTGAGTCAACTTTGGCGGAAAAGAAGGTCACACAAATGTTCTCGGCAGAGCCAGGACTTAAACCCTGGTCTTTATGGCCTGAACGCAGAAATCTTACCATTGTACCAACCACGCCGCCGTTCCGGTATGGGGGCATTCACTTTATTTTAGCCATGAAACAAGAGACCAGTACACGGAGTCCTGTTCACTTTCATGGACAAAATATAAAATCCTTGGCTGATTTAAAAGTTTTTCTAGTCATACAAAAAAATAATCAGTAATACATGCAAGTGAACACAAATGACACGTTCCAAATCAAGCAATCGATCAATAATTTTATTTTAACACGATGAAATGATCGGCAGTCAGCAGAGCTGGAGGGGTCGTGTATCTATAAGTTACTTCAACACATCAATTCAAAATCGAATAGAATATATACAGTTCAAACCATATCTAAAACATTTAACAATTATTAAATTTCCAATCTCGAATATTGCGTTTCTAGCGTTCTGATTGGTTCACACAATCTCGGTTATCAGCTCATATACCGAATGACCTGATATAAAATATCATTCAGTTCCCGTGTGTTTTGTAAAATTGAAACAGAATTTAATAGAATTTGACTATAATTTCTAAGTGCCTAATTGTTTAGAATTGAATAAATTTAATAAAACAATTATCCATCACGTCTTGTTTGTAGAGTGAAAACAGCCAACGCGCGTTCGTGGAATAATTTGTTAATTATAAACGTCATGAGGACGTGCCTTTTCTGAGGGTGTTGAAAATAGCTTTTCATTTCACTTTTAATATTTTTTGTGTCCACTCAGCGACGAACAAAAATGCAGGGGATTTTAATACATTTCGAAGAGCTCAATTTTTAAAAAAATTGTAATGATCAAAGGGTCCGGGCAAGGGCTGGTTTATTCGAGAGTTTAAAGCCTGCTTCACACCAGCGACGTAAGTGTAAGTGCAAGTGTAAGTGCAAGAGCAAGGACCTTCACACTAGAACACAAACGACGCATGCAAGGTGGGTACGCATGCGCCGTATCCTTTTTCTAGTGCGCTTGCGCTTGCGATTACGTTTTGTCGCTTCGTACTAGAAGATTTCTGAAACAAGTGCAATTATAAGCGCAAGACAAGCACAAGAAAAACGAAATTTTCCCTTTTCTTGCGCTTGCGATTACGTTTTGTCGCTTCGTACTAGAAGATTTCTGAAACAAGTGCAATCATAAGCGCAAGACAAGCACAAGAAAAACGAAATTTTCCCTTTTCTTGCGCTTGCGATTACGTTTTCTCGCTTCACACTTGATTTTTCTTGTGATGGTATTGCGCTTGCGTTAACTCTTTCGTCGCTAGTGTGAAGCAGGCTTAAGAATGTCTGTTCACCTTTTTGCTTCCGTGAGTTTTCTTTTTACTTCACGTGAAGAAAACACTACTGCTAATGAAAATGCACGTAGCTGTAGCTTATTCCGTGTTTTTTCCAAATAAAGGGTATTTTTGTTTGTGGTTATTTAGGTGAATTATCCATATCGATGTAAAACAATGCAAAAACAAAATCTGAGATTGAAACGCCTCAGGCGATGCAAAAGCAATTCAAAATACAAGCAATTTTACCACTAAACGAATGATATCGATCGATATACTGAGAAGAAAGTGTTTTGAATTCTTTCGTTACATGCAACTTTTATTCCAAGGGAAATTTCTAAGTCACAAAACAATTTGTTTCTGTGAACTAGAAATGGCTAAGTTCCCGCTGATTCCTAAAATAGTTGGAACAAACAGTTAGTTACATTTTCAGCCTCAGGAAATTTATCATTATCTAACTTTTTCTTACTCAAACAAAATAATGTAACTAGTAAGATCAAATAAGGATTTGATTAAGGGGAATAAGCTGTGGAAGTTGAAAAGCCGAATTCTCGCAAACTGCTTATGTAAAAAGTATGAAACTCAGTTGAAAGAATTTACCATTATATCATGTTTCGTGTCTGTAGCTTTAGGCCGTCTAATATAACTTAATTCATTTATAGTCAATTGAACAACATTCAATAAATCTCTTGAAATGTTTTGTTATAAGTGATTCTTAGTAAATTCTTAGTAAAAGAGATTCAGACAACAGAACATGGGATCACAAAACCAGGCAGTCATTCATTTAAGATCTTAAAATGGTGTAAAACTGAATTCGATTGTCTTGTTCACGAAATGTTGTTCATTCGTGACTATCAGCCAGCACTAAACAAACAATCTAACTCCATTCGGGCAAAAATCTTTGTTTGATTCGTTGGTTGCCCAGTAATATATTCTAGCGCATTTGCATGTTTATTTGTATAGAAAAAGATTAAGTCTTATATACCGAAAATAATATCCTTGATAATGGAGTCACAATGATTCCGAAAGGTTGGACATACGCGTCTATTTTTATTCTTAGTAAATTGTCCAGCCTTTCTTCCCAAGCCATCGACTTCTAAAGGTGAGCTTTCATGCAGGCATTTCTTGATGAGTCTATCATATACTAAAATTGAAATCATTTATTTACAATACATAATTACAGAACGCAAACGGCCTCTCTAATTTCTACCTATTTTTGCATATTGGTTTGTAATCTCACGCAAAGAGAACTAACGTAATTCTTATTATCTACGCGCTCTTTTTTATAAGAACCAGTAAATTTTCCCGAGGCTCATTCTTAAGTTTTTGGCGACTTCAGCCTCGATTTGTTCTTAAATTGTTCTTATTTCTGTGAGCGGTTTTTATTGAATAAAAAACAAAATAAAACTAGGTATTGGAAAATGAAACACCTTGCTCCACACATGTATTGTACGGCTGAATTTAGAGGCGAACTACCTTCATTGTTTGTTTGAGCAGTCTTTACAGTGAATCTTTCCTCATATTTTATGCTTTATGCTTTTTTAATCAATTTTCTACCACAAAATCTTTCCTAGTGATCAAGCCTCAGCCTGAGCTTGTTCTTAAATTGTTCTTAAATTTTGGCAAATTTTAGCCTCGTTGTTCTTATAAAGTTGTTCTTACAAAAAAAAGCGTGTATTAAGTTTTCGTACAATTGACCAATAAAGAAATGTTCTATCCAAATTATCTATTGAACTTGTGTCGTTACACAGCTCGACTTGACCAATAAAGAGAGCTAAAAGCTAAATCATTTCAGCCTAAGTGACCCGTTGGAGCCGGTGCTTATCTCCGGTTTCTGTAGTGTTAAGCGGATGAAATTCATCAGTGACTCCCCCTGGATGAGGCATCAATCCATTACAGGTTAGCCTCCATTTACCGACCTCAGGAAAAGAAGGTCGTACAAATGTGCAACGCTTGGTTGAGCCGGGATTTGAACCTGGGGCCTTGTGGTTAGAAGGCAGAGATCTTACCACTGCGCCAACCACGCCGCGGTGAAATAAAGTAAGATTCTTGTCAAATTAAATAAGACAGAGCTAGTTTTGGTACATGTGTTGAGGTTGCGGTATGGAACAAACATTTGTAACTGTGCAGTTATCATGCCCTTATTTATAAACATGCTTGATTTGGTCATTTCCACTGACTTTTTTGTCTCTTTTCTTTACCTTTAACTTTTTTTGTTTGTGCCTTGATTACAAAACATTGGAATAAATAAGGAACATCAAACTTGAATATTGCTAAAAAATTCATTGCGTTTCATTTAGGGTAGAAGAAGAAAATGATATAAACTAGATCATTCTAGTAAATACTCAAAGTTTGGTTCGTTTCGTATTTTTTCCCTTTTTCCTTATCTCATAAATACCTTCAGAACTAATAATTTTGAAAACAACGGAATAACGCGGCTCAAGGAATATTATGTTCACCATAATAGTTCTGTGAATTGTTTAAATTATGCTAATGGTCGCACGACAAATCTTGTTTCATAATAAGGGAATAGCATGACTTTTTGAGGGAATATTGTTTATTTGCGCCTGCGTAGTGTCATTTGCGGCCCGAGCGAATGACACTACAAGGGCGCAAATATTCCCGAAAAAAGTATCATGTCATTATCATTATTATCAATAAACAAGGCCAAATGATATCAAGAATGCGAGTTTAAATATTACTACGACGAT